>VDFB02224873.1:0-148586 GCA_007258455.2 Sequoia sempervirens
ACATATTGAGATGCATTGTTGAAGATTTACCACATGCTAAGTTTACTTATAAAAAACTAGAAAAATAGGTATATGAGAAGATAATCATTCAATATTATTTACTATATAAATTGTAAGGGTTTTTTAGACCTGATATAGTTGCCAATTATGTAATAGGTTAGCATGATGATAGAGTAATTTAAAGAGTATATATATCATTATAATATGAAGAGAGGAGAAATGTATAGGACAACAATGAAAGTTATAAGTTAGAAGTTGATAAAATGAGAGGGTCATTTTTTTTTACAAAGGAAGAATTAGTGATGGTATATTTGAGATGATAAATATTTTCCTGAGAGATGTACAACAAGAATTAAAGAAGATTGGTATGTAAGAAATCCTAAAAAAAAAAAATCACAATGCTCATGAAGTAGACTTGCTTAACAAACTTAATATATCTTAAGTATTTAATGTTTCTAATTTATATAAAATCTATTATGAATATAATGAAGAATAAGAAGTGGTTTGGGAGAAGTAGGTACCAAGAAAGAAGAGACAAAAGATAGCACATGGTCTTGACAAGAAATTAGTGAACAAGAGGTATGGTAGCTACAATAGGTATTTGGTATGGTATGGTGGGAATGAGTAAAACAAGAGAATAATACCTAGACCTTAGAATTGAAATTGGACAAACTTCATAGGAGAAAATGACAAGAGGTTAATAAAAAAATCACAAGAGATTGTTTCTTTTCAACTAGAGGAGAATGATATGAGAGAAAAAACTTGCAAAGACCATAATTTTGATTGAGGAAGTTGTTTGAGCCCCTTTTTTCATAATGTGGAGTAATAATTGTATTTAAAACTAGATATTCTCTGTGGTTGGGGAGGTGGAGGAATGGGAAGTAATTTGGTATTTTATGGTAAAATCTTCTTGTGTTTTTCTCTTTGCCTTTCTAATTAAATCTAGTCTTGTATTCACATTTTTTAATTAAATATTGTTTTTTATTCTTTCTCTATACTTTTGATTGAATCAATTAAATCCTAATTGTTTATATTATTACATGTAAATATTACATTGGCTCTAGCTAACCAAAGAAAGGAATTACACTTTAGAGGAGTCTCCTCATTTTGTATCAATGAAGAATGCCAATTCTCTAAAGAATAGAGGGATCTATTGTGAAGAAGTGAATAACTAGATTTCATAAGGTAAGAATCTTGAGAGTTTTATATCTAAATAAGAAGGTAAATTCTCAAATAATTTTGGCACATAAGCACATTGTAAATAAGATTGACAAAATTACAATTGATCTATATGGGTAGAAAAATATTGCATCTTTTTCTAGATTCTAATCCACACACCCTCTTAATCCTTTGACCTAAATCCTTAAATATTTAGAAAGAAAAACTTGTGCTTCCTCTAACCAAAGAATAGAGCTCAAAGGAGGGAGACCCTACCATTAATCCATCCAAAACTTGGCCTTGCCACCATTATCTAGACTCCAAGATAAATAAATTTGTTCAACAATACCTTTAGAAGATACAAGGAGTTTTAGAAAATATAACCCTTTAGAAGGTGTGAAGTAAAAACCAAAGAAGACATATGCAAAATTAAGATACTTACTTCTTAAAACTTAGCACCAATATTTATTCTTATTAGACAAAAAATCAAACTAGTTTAGTGCTAGGCTATAAGATTTTTAATGTTAGCCGCCTCTTGACTTTTAAGGTGGCACACTTTATCCCATTTCATCATGAAGAAATTTTTTCCCTTCATATTACCCTAAAAAAATAAAATTTCTTACATATCATAAAAATCTTAGCCAAGATATCTTTTGGATCTTTTAGTAGTGATAACAAATAAATACACATGGCTTGAATAACTACCTTGGCCATAATTATCTTGCATGATAGAGTTAGTCATTTCCAATTTCTTGTAGATAATTTACCTTGAATATTTTCGAAGAAGTCCTATCAAAGATGAGAACATGTAGAACCTAAAAAAAGAGAAATCTCCAAATATTTACTTAGAAGGGAATCTTCTAGGAAAGCCAACTTTTGTTTAACCCAAGAGTAACACTAAAAATAAAAAGCTAAATTTATCAACATTAATTTCCTAACACAATTTTTTTCATAAAATATGAAAAAATATTTACTCGAAATCTTTTCCTCCCCAATCTCAATTGCACCAAAGAGAAGAGTACCATCTACAAATCATAGGTGGGTGAGAGAAGTTGAATTCCTTTCACAAAATATATCTTTCAAAGAACCATTGATCTAGAAACTAGAAATATACCTATTGAAAGCTTCAACCATAGTAATAAAAAGATGTAGAGAAATAGAAAAGGGGAACTACCTATCAAATATCATGTGAATTATGAAAGAAAATAGTGATGATATTATTTATTATATTGGAGACTATGAAGAATTAGAAACATAAATCACCCATTCAATTCACATTGGATAGAATCTGAATGAAGAAAGATTAGCTTGAATAAAATCTCATTAAGTCTATCACAAGCCTTAGCAATATCTAACTTGATGGCCATTTATTTTTTACTAATCCAATGGAGGGTGTGAATATTCTTACAAGATATAATGATATTGTCTAGAATTTGATGAGAAAATAGAAATCCTTCATGCTCTTACAAAATCAAGTGAAGGGAAATTGATTTTAATATTTCTACAATGTCATTATTTTCATAACCAAATCCCTCCATATAATGTCTCAAAATAACTAGAAAAAACTCACTTGAAAACTATTGAGTCTTTAAGAGAAAATATCGTGGATTGAACTTTACTAACTATGAATGGAACAAGAAAAAGAGTAATTTTATTCCTTGAATAATACAAGGGATCACACAATTGAAAGGTAAAAATACATATAATATATATCACTTCTCGGATCAATATGAATGTGATTAGACTAAAAAAGCATTACCTCCTCTGTGATCTCTAAGGGTTCTTAATAACACTTCTCACATTTTGAAATAATTATAATTTTATTTAGATTCCTTCTCACAATCATCCATTGATGTTTTTTTTTTGAATTCCTATCCCCCTTAAAACCAATTCCTCCCTAGATTTCTCTTTCTAAAAACCTCAAGCTAAGAAATCACTCAAGTCAACTAAGACTACATTTGTTTGTTTATTAACTCATCCACAATACCATAAGACTAGATAAAAGAGTTGATCAAAATAAAATCTTCTTTGATAACATTTTTCTTTAAAGATATTATTAAAATTGGCGTTATTTCAAATTTTGAGGTTTATTTTCACATGTTTCAACTTAATAATTAAGGTAAACATCCTTGGCCCGAATTTGACAATATCTTCTTTCTTCCATTCCTCAATCTTCTTAGGTGTATTAGGAAAATTCAACCACATGAACTCTAAAATAACATCTTTTTGATAAAAAAGAAACATCGCATCCCATAGAGTGGGAAAATGATCAAAGCTAAAAAGTGAAAAATGGAAGATTCTCTTTGTTACTATTTGATCAGCCATTCTAGAGGAATTGTTTTTTTTCAAATATTTTATAATATTGCAAAACCCAACCTATAATTGTTCCAGGAGAATTTTCCTAACTTTGGGATCACATAAGAAATCTTAGTAAGTTGCTAAAATCTAGTTTTAATTTAGTGATCATGCTATGACCTTGTCTCTCATCTCTTGATCTTGTAAGTGTATTAAAATCCTCACCCAAGAAATAAATCTTCATCATCCCAATGATATTAAAGCAAATATTTAATTAAGCATTTTTTTCCCTCATTGGGCTACTAGTACTACAAATATTAAAAAAATATTTGAGCATTATTTTTTCCTCATTGGTCTACTAGGGACATAAATGTTAACATGAATACCCAAATTATTCTCATGTAAATATTTAATATTGAAAGCCAATTAGTTAACTAATTATTCCACCAAAGAAATTGAGGTAGTCTCAACATCCCAAAGGATACAAATATTTCCTAAAGCTCCTTGAACATCCACGAACACACTCTCCCATGAATTCTAGGATTTATTCAACAAACCTAACAAATACTATGCTACAAACTTATTCTCTTGAAGGAAAACTCCATATAACTTGGCTATAGCCAACTAATACTTTACCAAATATCTTTTGTTTGGGGAATTAGGCTCCCTAAAATTCCAAAAGAAAAATATATGGCTTATCAGGAGGGGTTTCTACTATCTACCACATGAAATAAAAATCCATATCTTATTAAGTTCCAATTTCTAAATAAGACAAAATTTTCATTTCTTTTATACTTTGAATACCTTCGTCCCTTTATACCAATGATAAATTTAGCTATTGAATCCAAGGGAGAAATTTAATCCCCATAAAAACCTTGATGGAAGAGGGTAAAGAGGACCAAGAAAAACATTCATTACCTAAGAAGCTAACAGCGTTGACACCTCATCCTTCCTATACAAGTCCATCTTGTGCTAGGTGGATGAGAAGATGGTAGCAGCCAATCTATTATGACCTAATATATCCTCTAAAAGCAACCTAGTTTGAAGAGATTATTTCCCTCTTTGAAAGTATGACTTCTTTAAATCCTTTCCAATTTGAGGAATAATCACTTTAGAATTTCTTTGGTGATTTCTCATATACACGAAATCCCATAAAATATTAGAATTAATTTTTTCTTCGAAAATTTACTTCCCAAGGAAGAAGTTGACTTGACAAGATTAAAAAAGACAACCATCCTACATTGGAAAGTGCTCTCTTGGTGCCCAAATTTATGAAAGGCATACCATCTAAAGTGTAGATCCTCATAGTCTACATTTTGAATGAAGGACCCCTCATCCAACAACAAACAATTTTTTTTAACTAATGAGATTTCCATGTTATAAAAAAATCCTAATCCTTGCATAAATATTTTGCAACCTATCCAACACTTTACTATCCACTTCCATGCTCCCCCACAAAGCTTCTCTAATGATAAAAAGAGAATCATAGTTCCAATATTCTATTAGAAGACCATCAATATGAATCTAAACTTTAAAACTTGAAGAAGGGACTTCATCGTGCAAATAATATAGGGACCAACTAAAAATTTCCACCTCGAGGTCAACAATTTTAGGAAATTGACCAAAAAAATGATTCAAGGGGAAAAAATGTTAGTTACATAATATCAAGCCATAGCTCAAGAGCCACATGTGTCATCCTTTTGCACAAATCCATATATCTTGAGGCTTTTTCTTTCAACTAACACTAAATCCTCTTGTAAATGCACCACCAAGACAACCCCACAAATACTAACCATTTTTTCTCCTCAAGAATCCTCTATCAAAGTTGATGCATTCCAAATTCTACAATGATTAATAGTTATTATTTTAGCCCCTATTAGTAGACTCAAGGGAAAAAATTGTCTAGGAAAAAGGCTTCTTCAATGAAACTCATCCAAAAAATGACAAGGATAAAATTGATCCATAGAGTGACAAAAATTTGATGATATGACTATTTGTTCAAAGAGTGAATGATCTAACATAAGAAAAACCCCTAAAAAGATGTTTTATATATTTTTGAACATTTGTAATCAAATATTTGAAAAGGTTTGACCAACCACTGATAGTCCCTAAACCAAAAACATGATTGAAAGAAACCAAAGCTCATAATTCACATACTTTTGAATATTATATTATCATTATTGATTGTTGAAGTTATATATATGTATAATTATAATTTTTACAACATAAGGC
Source organism: Sequoia sempervirens (assembly GCA_007258455.2). Lineage (NCBI taxonomy): Eukaryota > Viridiplantae > Streptophyta > Pinopsida > Cupressales > Cupressaceae > Sequoia > Sequoia sempervirens. Next base: position 5,686 of record VDFB02224873.1, read on the forward strand.
TATATTCCATGTCTAGCTAATGAACTTTATCTTGGTTCCCACTTAAATATCATATATTTTATTTTCTACAATTTATATCATAATTTCTAAATTGTTATAGATTAATACTCCTAGATCATAATTTCTCAATAACATATATTTTTTATAATACAACTAATTTATCAATATTTTTATTAAGGGTATAAGGGGATTTTAAAAAGATCCCAACCATTTTATAAATACCATAATAGATATAATAATGAAGCCTAACATCCATCAAAGAAACAATAGGGAAAAAACAACATCAAGGTTATAAAGAAATAACATTTGTAGGACCTCCCAAAGGGGATAAAAATAATTAGAAAATATTGAATAAAACATGAGACTAGTTAAATCAAGGTGGCTTAAAGTCATAGCAATATAAATAAATCTAAATAATACCACCAACCCTAACCACAAAATCATTGAGGCTAATTTACATATTGATTGCACTCTCTTTTATAATTGTTGATCTTGATTCATAAGATTTCATAAGAATTCTTGTTAAATTCTTAACCAAATAATTCTTCCTATTATCCAAGTTACTTGTCAAAGGTAAGATGTTCAAATGTAGAGCATAGAATAAAATTTTATTAACAAATTTCTACTCTTGAATAGCCTTCTTTGAACCCCTCCCATTAGAGCCAACATGTTATGAAAATAGAACACAATTATCACCAATAATAATCCTACTTGAGGAAGGGCCACCCTCATAATTATCACCGCTCACTAATGAAAACACCTCCAAAGGTTGAGAGAGGCCAAGATCCATATTTTATATTTTCCTCCAAGAGTATTGCTTCCTCCTATTTTTTATGTAAACAACAATAAAGAGGTCAACTTTGTGGTTTTTTTGGCACATAACTATGAAATTATCATAGATAATCTATTGCACCCATTCACCAAATTTAGAAGACAACGTAATAGAAGAAGAAAGCACCATATTCACATGTAAATTTACATTATCTAGCAAACAACATGTATTTATTGGATATAGTTACCACATCAATAGTTATGAGTTGATTGAGAGAGAGAGTATTAATCTTCAAAACTTCATCCTCCCAATATTCTAATGGTAAGACCCAAAGTCTAACCTTAATGGGGATCTTTTTGATGCATTCCTTCTCAAGATTGAAACCCAGTTTCATTTTTTTAAGGAAGATCCTTGAATTACTTAGAAACTATGCTCCATCAAAGAGGGTCCAAACACAATCTTCATGGTTTGAGAAGGAGATAAAAATAAGCCACTCTTGATAAACATAATTTCAATGTGGCCATATAATTCCACTTTTTGAGTGCCCATTTTCTAAAAACATCAATGTTTGGCCTAGCTCCTAAAAATTACTAGTGAGAGATATATTTAACCTTGGTAAAGCCCTATCAACTATTGAATAAAGAATCCAATAAAAACTCTTATCGTTGCCAAGTGGATTTAAAGTTAAGAATTAGGCAAGATTGGAGTACCTAGCATACCTTTAACAACTTCAGTCGAAGGTAGCCCTAAATATATACCAACAATAACTAAAAAATCTTGAAAATTCACATAGAATTTACCAAGTCCATCCCTCTCTGCCTCCATGCATTGAGTAGTAGAGTCACTAGGTCCTTACACAATATACTTCAATGCAATAGACATGACCTCACCATGGGAAGATATAGCAAGGGCTCTAAAAAGAGATAATTTGCCATCACCCACCTTAGAAGCATAGGGGGTGTAAGATGATCACAATCTTCAACAAAACCATGGGGGCCTTCATGATCCATGCTACTTGATTGAGCATTAAGCCCACTAGCCACTTCAACGAAAACATCCACAATCTAAACTTTGCATGCATAAGAAGGAAGGATAAATTCACCTCTCAACCTCTATTGTGAGCCATTGCCCATGGGAGAACATTGCCCTATTATAACTATTAACATAAACTAACTAGATTATTTGAAACTTTTACACCTTTCTAAATTTAAATAACTAAATAAAAATTTAAATTCCCCACACTATTAATTTTAAGATAAAATTTTAATTAAATGCATAATTTAAACTCATGTGAGAACATGGTTAGAATCTCTATTTAGAAAAATAAAACCACCATTCCAATAATATTCTCTACATATATTGATAATTGTTACCTATTTTTAGCTACAACTCAAAACAGGTGGAGCTCAATTGCATTCATCACAAAAAGGTGCAAAATTTCTGCTAAAAGTATTCATTGAATTCCAAAATTTGATTATACAGACGTTTGTAATAGAAGAACTCATAAATTTGCATAAAAGAATGTTGCTTTATTCATGTTGTAAAAACCAAAGTCCCACACAAGCCGTGGGAGTAACTTAATTTGATTATTTATAATCAAATGATGAATACAAAAAAAGAGATGTACACTATACAACTAAAGAAAATATAAACATAAGGAAATGAGTGATTTGTCATTGCCTGGAATGACGAATCATCATTTCAGTCATGTGGTGTCTCCTCGTATTCAGCCCCAGTTGGCACAACTCCTGCTCCAGTTCCAAAGGCACCTGCAAAATTGTTAAAATGTGTTGTTAGAGCAATGAAAAATCACTATTTTCCTCATGCCTACATTACCAACAGGAATATAATCTACATCAAGCATGCATCAGATGATCAAGTTAAAGGAGCACAAAGTTCAATGGAAACTTTCAGCTTCAATTATTTTTGCTAACTTGTTTGTTTAAATGTGTAGGAACAGGTATAATCATCATTCCGATCAACAGATATGCTTATGAGTGGTGTGAAATGTGGCTCCCACAAGGGTTGAGCCCAACTTAAAACAATGACATGGGATAACAGTATGGAATAAGAGTAATTATCATTCTCCATGAATAAATAGTTGATCAAGTAACTTTATTTCAACTTGATGAAAAAAGATTGAGCAAGTCATCTCCTGTTCATTGTTTGAAATTATATCAAGGACAGTTACCAATCATTCATTGCAAAAGCTACCATCAATGGTAGAACAGTAATCATGATCAAGTGCAGACTCAATGTAAACGGATGATGTAGATTAAGGTGTTTCTAAAAATTAATCTACCATCAATAGTAAATCATGGTCCTAAATGATGGTTATAGGCATAAGAATGCAAAGGTTCAAGGATGATCATCATAATAGCATGAATACCTACTGGAGGGCAGTAGATCAAAGAAAGTGCTAATAACACAGTAAGCTGCAGGTCTATAAGATAAATTTATAAGAGCAGCCTTTAAATTCATTGTATAAAGAAGATGAAACAAGCATAGGAGAAACAACAAAAATTGTTCTTTCATCAACATCATTCAATTGTCAAGCATTTAGACATTAATGCTATAGGAAATTGGTATACATTGCTACAGGTAAATGGTCAAACTAAAAGTTTTCAACAACTTGAATGACCAAAGATCAAAATAATCAGCATTAGGTTATCATTTTTACCAAGTAAAATACAAGAATATAGTGTATGTTCATTTTTTTTGGATTTTTCATTCATAATGTTGGACAAAATGATAACTGAACTTCATAACAAGATTGCTACAGTCAGAAACAAGTGACAGGAAAATAAAAAGCTAACTGATTTGAGAAACAGTTTATGCTTTTCTCAAGCACATTGTTGTGAGTAAAAGAAAACATTATCTAGGAGTCATATTTGTATAGGTATGGAGAACAATTGGCAGCTGTGTTATTTACAAAGGGCCTGAAATCAACAGTCAACATTCACCATTCAAAATAAAGGACAACTTTATGTTATGACTTCACATATACATGGGAGTGACAATAGTACATCATGAAAAATAAAGGAAAACTATTGTTGAAAGATAACATTGCTTAAAATCCATATTCAAAGATCAATCACAGTCAAGGAGTTATCCATTAGGAAGAAGATATGCTGCAGTACTGCCATGATAGCAATGATATCACAGTCAATGCAAGATATAAATGATGTTTGACAGTTCCTTTGATTGTTAAAACTGAAATGCAAAATCATAAAAATAAACAATGATGTTCAACAATATAGGTTTATTATGATAGATGATTCAACATGAGTAAGGCATTCACACCATATGTCTTCAGTAACTCAGAGGAAAGTATAGATGAACAATCAAATTGAATTTTAACCAGTAGCAGGTTGAGGACAATATTCAAACTTTTTGAGTTACAATCATTTGTCCACCAAAATGGAAGGAGAAAAATACAAAGAACGGTATCATTTGCACAGGAAAATGACAGTGAAAATGATCTTCGAAATGCATTGATGGAATCAAGGTTTCTTATCATGAAGACACAAAGAGTTTACATTCTTAGCAAGAAAAAAGCCATGACCCAGTTGAGTTCTCATAGTCACAACATCAATAAATGGCTAGGGTTCTCAGAAGAAACCCAAAAATCTATCTTGAAGCCCGAAATATATGCACAGAAAATAGGTAAAGCCACAACTTGCATAGCTCAAGGCTGAGCATAATGAGAAGAAAGACTCAGATGACCATAGGAATATTACAGCTACTTAGTGGAAAAAGTAGTCAGTCTTGTCATAGAAAAAGGTGATTATTACATTTTTGGCGGCTATTTCATGGCATTCAAATACCCAGTAGCAGTATGGCCACGACCTGTAGATAATAAAATACTCAGAGAAATTAATGGAGCCATGGCCATAACAAATAGAAACACATCACATACTGAAAATAAGAAGGAACAATCATTATTTCATCCAAAAAATCTCAAGACAGAGGCATCAATGGCGGCCCATAGTAATGCAAGATCAACAGGAAAATACAATAAATAGAATGCATCAGGAAAACGTCATGGCTGCGGCTGTATAAGCCAAAAGATGTTTCAAAATGGTAAGAAATGGCCGTTCTTATGAAAAAAAATCAGACTTACCATGGGTTTTTTTGTAGAGACCTTCGAAGAAATCACTCAGAAATATCCACAAAAGGTGCAGGTCGAGCTCCAAACCCCAATAGCATGGCGGCAGCAGGTTGTCAACAAAATGCAAGATAAAGAATAAGGAGAAAGTTATTAGGGTTCGATGCTTTTGCTCACATGCCCTAATCATTTTATGGATTTTTGGCCTTTTGTTTTCAACTTAAATCATTTCATTTGAATTATTCCCCATAGTATTGACTTTTTAAGTCAATTAACTTAATGATTTAAATGGCCCGTGAAGTTTTGAAGTCTGACTTCAAAAAGTGTCCTTTGGTTTTGAAATGTTTAGTTCACCTTCACCCATGCTTATTGCATGGAGTTAGAAAAATAGCAATTTCAATTAAATATTAAAGGTAATGATTTTATTACTTTAATATTTAACATGTAATAAAGGTGGAGCTAACAAATATTAAATATTAAAATAATCATTAAATGATTATCTTTAATATTTAATTAAAAGATTATATTTTCAAAAACAATCCATGCAAGAGTATAAGTGGAAGTCAACCGAGGATCCAATCATGCAAATGGAGCAAATGATGGAGGTTTTCTTTTAGTTACATGTCAGTTTTAGAGGAGTTTCAGTTCTCATGGGCGGATTGACATAAACAAGGTGGCTTTCACTTTTTGTGGGATTTTTAGTGCAGTTTGAGTGCTCTATAGTTCAATTATGAGTTAACCTCAAGTTCGAACCTGAGTTCACTCATTTTTGCATGAGTTTGAGCCTTCTTTTCAGGGTTTTTTGCTTTTGCTTGTGGATTACTTTGGAGTTATCATTTTTATACTAAGATTGATTTCCAGTTTCATCTTCATGCCTTTGAGAGGCTTATTGTATAAAGTGAAATGACTTAGTCATTTTTCTCTGGTTCTTGTTTTTCAGCCTTTGCATTCTGCAAAGAGAAATATCTTGTAACTCAACATTTTAGATTTAATATAGTTTTACAGCTTTACAGGGTATCATTTTTGCAGAGTTTCCTTCTTTTCATTATCGCTATTCAATATTAGCCTTCTTACATTCAGGAGTTTTGTATTTATTGAATGTTTAAGATGCGAATTTAATGTGTTTGATTTCATAGCCTTTAAATTCCTATCACATTCATGAATACATACACACGAAAAAAAACAATTTTAGTTACAGATCATAAATTGTGCTGTTAATTTATCCTCTCTAGGTTGTGAAAATATCATTTTCCTTAATAAAGAATGGATTATCAGGCCTTCTGATGAAACACTTATGTAATTAGATTGCCCAATTTGAGTTGTGAAAATAGATTCCGTAATAATCAGTTGTGAATCAATCTACTCATAAATATCAATTAGGTGCATCACTAAAGTTTTAGTTTTAGTTTATGCATTCAATTCAATCCTTCTTACCCTTTTCTCAAAAAATTATTTAAGTACCTAATTGATCATCATATAGGAACCAACTTAGAATCTGGAGGTCTATCTTCGCCATAGGAATATCCACAGCCTGAAGATAGTTCCCATGTTTCAACAAATTGCTGAATTTAGTCATTCAAGCATTCAGGTGCAATCTGATTGACAACAATAATATCTTATAAATAATAATAAATTAGAATAAACCCTTCTCAATTTAATTTACTCTCAAATTTATCTTATTTTTTTCTCCTAAATATTAATTTTAAATATAAGAATAGAATATAATATTTTTAACATCCACAAGATCAAATATAAAATATGGGATGGTAGATCCTCTTATATTAACTTTTCTTATGTGATTATTTATTATTTAATTTAATAATGAACTTCTTTTAATTAAAAAATTATTTTTTTATGAACAAATTTTGTTGTCAAAGTATTTGTGTAAATGACTTAGATGTTATTATAAACTTTAAATTCTAAAATAGAATGTTTTTTTAATTCAAATATTTTAATTTTACAAAAGACAAAATCTCTCCTTTCATTTTACTACAACACTAAAGATGATATAAATTAATTTTAAATTGAATGATGAGAATCTTTGCTCCTCAAACATATTAATCCTATATAGATCTTTTGTTGATCATAGGTGAAACTAAATTCCTAATATTTCTTCCTCCCTTTAATGCCTTTTTCTACGCAGACTAATTTTTAATAATTTTTAATCTGTAATTAATTTCTTTGCTATTATGAAAACATTCATTTATCATTTTGCTCCTCTACTTGAAGTTTTGTTCCAAAGGTGACTTCCTTCTCTTATTCAAAGAGTTTTCATGACAACCTTAGGCTATCTATTTTCTTCCATCTACTCAACTATTCTTAGATATCTTGGGAGAGGAACCAAAATGTACGCAACCAAAGCAGAGGTTCATGCCGTGGCTGCTGATTTAATCGATTTCTTAAATGCTTTTCCCACTGCATTCCATGCCGTGGGTAAGTTTTATCTCATTCAAGAAATATTTGATTTTTTTTTATGAAATTGCTGAATTGTTCACTTGTTCTGTAAGTTTTTTTTCATTCCAGAAGTCTGTAACTATCGAGAAGAACGCTACAATTTTAACGTGTTCCGCAATCACTTTCAGCGAGGTTTCATCTCATTCAAGAAATCTGAAAATATTGATGGAATTGTTAAGTTTTAAACGCGTTTTGCAGTCACTGTGACGGAAGCTTTTCTTATTCAAGAAATCAATAACTATTTGATGGAATTGGTAAAGTTTTTAATGCGTACTGCAGCCACCTAAAAGAAATATATAGTTATCATCGTTTATTTCGATCGTTTGAAATATTTGATATTTCTATGCATTATGGATTTCTAATGCTTCAAGTATTGAAGGATATATCCGTTTGTACTAAACGTCGCTGAAGCAAGTGCCACTTTCAAAAAAAATTAGCATCGTTTTTCTTTACTCTTCAATCTAATCAGGGTTATCTGTATCAAAAACATCTTTTATTATCTTATCATTCATTTTGATGATGAACCGCATTATTTGGTTTAACATGTCCATCTTTTCAAAAAAAAATTGAGCAGTTTTGTTGGGAGGCTATTGCCTTCACATTATGGATCGTTTCTGTAAAAATATTTGTTTGTTTTAAGCTACGTAGATAAAGACCAAGAGGCAGCTGAAGTAAGCTGTCATTTAAAAACAACATATATAGCATGTTTATCTTTACTTTTCATTTTCAGGTTTTACCTATATAAGAGCCCTCTTTTTTTATCATATCATTTGTTTTGATGCTGGACCGCATTGTGTGATTTGAAGGTTGATCTTTTCAATTTCTGTCTACACAATTTTATCTCAAGGGGATTTTCCTAACGTTATGGACTAGGGACGCTTGAGGTCTCTAAAGATATTTTTGTTTAACACTGTGTAGATGAGGCCAAGAGGCGGCTGAAGCAAGCTGGTTATGAGCAGCTATTTGAAAGAGAAGATTGGAATTTAAAGGAAGGCAGCAAGTACTTTTTTACGCGCAATTATTCAACCATTATCGCATTCGCCATTGGCAAAAAGTAAGAGTAATATTGCCTTTGAAGATTATGTTTTAATTTTTTTTTGGATATAATTGTTGGTTATCCGATGTAAAATGTTTGTATCTCCAATTGTTTGTATTGCTAACGAAAGATCTATGAAACTTCACAATGAATGGTTCGTGAGGTTTTGCAAATGGACTAGCAAATGGAGTAACAAATTAAGTGGGCTTGGTTGTTGAAAAAAAACAATAGTTGAGCATGGTTGAGCTGCAAAGCACTCCAATGGGTGACCTTGAGGAAAGTCTCTGTCGTGTTAATCGATGTTATGCGATTGTTCATTTTGCTAACCTGAATATTGCCTTTGAAGATTATGTTTTTTAAATTATTTTGGATATAATTGTTGGTTATCCGATGTAAAATGTTTGTATCTCCAATTGTTTGTATTGCTAACGAAAGATCTATGAAACTTCACAATGAATGGTTCATGAGGTTTTGCAAATGGAAAAACAAATTAAGTGGGCTTGGTTGTTGAAAAAAATTTAAAAAGAATAGTTGAGCATGGTTGAGCTGCAAAGCACTCCAATGGGTGACCTTGAGGAAAGTCTCTGTCATGTTAATCGATGTTATGTGATTGTTCATTTTGCTAACCTGAATCCTGCTGCTTTGCTCTTTTGAGCACCAACTATATGTGATGAGTGCCAGGTGTATCATTTGAGATCACAAGAGATGTTCTTTTGAATTACCACTAATGAAATATTGGGTGATGAAGATTGACCTGATATTACCCTGCAGCTGATTTCCTCAAATTTGTTTAAAATAAAGCAGTTCTTTGTTGTTACATATTTTCACTAAATTGCAGATTGTATTTGGTGCTATATTATGATTATATGCAATGCTTCAAGTAAAAAAATTACAAATTTAATTTTAAGAGTTTTCCATGGATTAGGGGGTTGCCTTTTTTTTTATATAAAATTGAAGGATAACTAATGACTTTTAATGTAATTTAGATGTTAAGGGCTGTTTTATTGAGAGTATTTGACGTTTCAACTGACCAATGAATTAAAGGGTGATACACAGATTGTTGCTAAAGTTGTAACGTAGCAATTGGAATGCATTGTTTATTTTAATTTATATAAATTCTGGCAGGTATACTGTGGGGAATGGTTTTCATATAGTAGGTGCTCATACAGACAGCCCTTGCCTTAAATTGAAGCCCTCTTCTAAGGTACTAGCTTTATTCTTTTATTTTAATTTAATTTTCCTAAAAGTTGTATAAGATTCAATAACCTAAAGCAATTGCTTCCACGTGTGCTTGAAATTGTATAAGATAAAAAGAACATTGAATAAATCATCAAACAGTGTAATACGACTAATTCATTACTTATAGGTAATGAACTAGGACATGAAGGTTTGATATGGTGCATATTATATAAATTTAAAATCTGTTTGAAGGACAAAATCACCAGCAAAAATCAAAACTGAACTCAGCAAAAAAGAAGAATATTCCAGCATGGAAAGCTTATGAACATGCACTTGATCATGCATGTACATTTCTGTGAGTTTTGAGCTCTGCTGCTCTAGGAACGAAGGAAAATGGCATGATAATTAGACACCAAAATGATTTTCTTGTGAATCAAAATGAGGAGAAAACTAAATTCAATAGTAATGCTACTGAACTTTGAGCTATGGAGCTTACAAATTTGCTTAAGGTCTGATAAATATCTTTGGTTTGTGTGTTGGGATTTGAAGCCCAATGGTCACATGTCCGTTAGTATTCTCCCATCTCTTTGTATTCGAAGAGCTTTGTATAAATATATGGCAGATCATGTACTAGATGATGGTGATTGATTAATAGAGTTATTCCCTGCTTGAGAGTGGATGTAGGCAATTGCCGAACCACTATAAATTCATGTCTCTTATTTTGTCCTTTATTTTCTGTTTTTATTCCATTTCTTTGATCATTTTATAATTAACAATTGGTATCAGAGCATACAGTACAAGAGATCTAGGGAGAGCAGGGTATCAGAGAGGTCGAGAGCTTGAAAGATGAAAAGCACAATGAGATTAAAGCAATAAAGTGGAGACTTGGTGAATTCACAGAAATCAAACCTTTAAATATTGTGGGGAAAAGATTAAATGGTGGGCTGAGGTGAGAAGCTAACGTGAATTTGAAAGGAAGCTGCGTGGGTAAGAAAAATGGATTGCGCCAAGGTGAGTAGGGGCTGCATTGAAAACAAAAGAAAGCCCGTGTGTAGGAAGGCAAGAGGGCCAATACAGAGCAATTGGTGTTTGCTTGTTATGAGATAAGTTGGAGCACATTGAAACCCTATGAGAGGGGCGCGTAGGAGGATTATGTGAAGTATATGGGCTGCGTGGGGGCAGAGAAAGGAGTGCCCATTTTCAGAAGTTAACTTTTGCAAAACAAGAGGTGGAAGTTCACATTTCTAATAAAGAGAGGACAGTGAAAGAAGTTTGTAGAACTAGCGCCCAAATCAACTTGGAGAGACCACACAAGATTCCATGTGATGTTTAAGCATACAGAGAGGGATTTGATAAATTTGGCATTGGCAGAGTGGATAGGCTATGAAGATCGGGCCTTGAATGCATTCTCAGAAAACGGTTTCAGAGTAGTGGGAGAAGTTGAAGAGTTAGTTTTCTTCTTCATCAAGTGAAGTTGTTGGTATCTTTCTATAGCATTTGCTCATGGTATCATTTTATAGATTTTGTTAGATCGGTATCAGGTTTTAGTGGGAACTCTTGGTAGAAAGAGTTTTTTTGTTGTCAAGTGATGGTTATCTTCATGTGATTGAAGATGTTGGCTACAAGATGTTTGTTATTGTGTCCTGGTGGACTCTTGATTCTAGATTAGAGTGTTTGGCATGATAGAGGCTCTCTTGATACAGGGTATGCTCTTTGGAGCATGTGGTCTTCCTTTGTGGAGATGTTAAATCATAGTGTCATGTTGTGTTCCCAGGTTATGCAGATGTGTAGTGGGAGTTTTGACAGTGGTCTTGTTGGTGCTCTTGGTACTGAGTACTTTGGTCATTTGCTTGGAGAGCTTCATGATGGTGCAGTGTTGATTGGTAGACTTGAGTTGTTTTTTGGTTGACATTGCTCATGCAACATCAGTTTAAGGATATATGTGTATTTTTCATTGGACTACAGTATAAGGATCTTCAAATTTTTTGCACATCAATGTTTTTGGTGTGTTTTGTTATCCTAGAAGATGGTAATTTTTTTTGTGCAGCATAGTGGATTATACAATGATAAGAATTGTTGTAAGGGCTGGATATGTTGTTGTGGCCTATGGTCAAGTCACCCTTGTTAGAGAAGTTTGGGGTGCCACTTGTGATGGTGCCTTGTTGGCTGGAATGTTAACGAAGCAACGTGAGTAATGTGCTCATTCCAAATATGCATTCATCCGGACATTGTTCATGTAGTGGGAGTATTGAGCAATCTAGTGGATGCATTGATGAAGAAAGTATAATGGGAGAAGTTCGAGCTTGTGCGCAGTTGGAATGTTAACAAAGCAACATGGTGAATGTGCTCATTCTAGTTGTGATGGAGGTCTTGGTGTTTGGATTTCAAGATGAAATTGGATTTCTCTCGGTATTGTCAAGAAGTGACAATGGGAGAGAAGTAGGGGAATGTCTGATATGTTGCAACAGCCATTGGACTTCAAGTGGGAGATTGTTGGGTATATGAAGCCCAACGGACATCTGTGTCCCTTCGTCTTCTCTTGAAGACTATTGTATATATATATATGTGGGAAAACTCTATGTATGATGCTGCATTGAATAAAGAGGATAATTGCCCTACTTTCTTGTGGATGTAGCCAAATTGGCGAACCATGTTAAATTCCTATGTCTGTGTGTAATTTTATGGGTTCTAAATTTGTCTAATTACTTAACATTGTGTGCATAACAAGGTACTTTTCAAAAATAATTTTTTTTTGCATAGTAAACTGTGCACTTTTCTTATTTTAAAATAAAGGTTGCAGTCAAAATAATCGAGCACACACAACTGTGCTATTTGAAGAACTGGGTGGTGTGGGAAAACATACCTACAATATTTCAAAGGCCAAAAAGGATAGGAAAACACTTACATGCTATAGTTTGAAAACTCAGACTAGGCTTGGACTTGGCAGCCCAAAATTTTGACTTAGACTCAGGACTTAGCACGGATTTGGCAAAAAAGAAAACCTCATAATTACACACAAAAAATAAAATTTAATGCATTTAGAACATAAAATTCTAATTTAACTATCAATTTTTCATTATTCAAACATTACATGTCATATGATTCTCAAACTCTCAAATTTTGAAATTTCATAGTTTTGAAGTCTAACAATATACTGTAATACAACAAATTATAAATAATAAATGTATAACAGCATTATAACCATTTACATATGATGATATATCAAAATGAAAAATACAACCAAACACAATCTACATCTTCCTCTTTCCCCTTCTAGTGTAACTTAATTTTTTAGGCTTTAAACTAAGGTAAGTTAGTATCAAAATGATGATGGATTGTTTCTTCAAAAATGTCTTCATTTTCCTCCATTGCATCCAATTCTGCTGCTTCTCTTTAATGATTTGATCAACTTTGAATCCTTAAAATTCTTTCTCAAATCATCTTCTTGCTGTGTCAATACTTTGTTGGGTGAAATGGGTGAATAAGAGCAAAAAAATGACCAAAAAATGTTGATCACTTAAAAAAGTGCGGCTGTTATGTCCAAGCGTTGGATAGAAGAGTTTAAGCTCAAGACTTGGGAGTTCGATCTTGAGACTCAAAGAGTCTTGAAGTAAGACTCAGATGAGTACTCTCCAAGACTTGGCCAAATTCGGTGTGGGAGTCTAGTTGACACGACATGGCTAGCTTAGGGACTCAAGAATTTGGAGTCTTGTAGAGTACTTGTCAAGTTTTCAAACTATGGTTTGATTAATCAAAACATCAAATGGTAATATGAAATATTAAAATGTATTTGTCCAATGCAGTCAACCAAATTGTGCAATATGCCAATGTCCAAAAAGGCGAGAAGAATTATCATAGGATGAATACCCCTTGGATGTGGCAGTTTAGGATACCCATGGACCAGAAAAAGGCAATGTTGCTTGTTAAGCCTTGACAACTATGGGCTAGATAGATGGAGGATGATCTTGAATATGTTTATAACTTTATCATTCCCAACCGTCGTCTTGGGGCTTGGGATTAGTTTCTAGAACTTCCCACTCATCTTTATTATTCCTTTTGCAGCTATTCCATATGAATGACACAAAAACATCCTAGGTTGACAAGCAATCTTGCATCACCAAAAGGACCAAAAAGAAAAAAAAGAAAATTAATGTGTGTTTGTTTTATGTTTATATTTTTTCCAAGATTTCCAATGGTTAAGTGGATTCTATAGTCTTTGGGTCTGTTTCTTGATCAGATTTCAAAGACACTATAAAGCTACATTGATTAGAGATCTTAGGTCCATTGGGCTATTGCCCTTGCTACACACTAATCCATCCTTGAATCTCCAATAAGTCACTGAAGGCGATGAATGAAGATTTAAATAACACTTTTGGGTTTGTGGCATTTTGACAATTGGGTACTTGCATTTGCTTTCCTATGTGTTGTCCTAGATCCCCAAAAATGTGAGGTGTTGCCACATTTCTTGGAATGAAGATGAATGGTCAACTTGGACCATGTTAAATTCTTAATTTAATGGCATGCAATCAATTGAGTTAGCATATTCTAATTCTACACAAGCTCCCTAGACAAATTAGTCTTGCCTAGGGATCTACTTGCTAGTGAAATGTTGGCAAAGGAAGAATGACAACCACTAATGCTTACCGACAATTCAATGACCAAAGAAGCACATAAGCCACCTAGAGATTGGATGAAAGAAATATTCACATCTCTAGCATCTAAGAAAACCAATATTTAACTATTTTTCATGTCATACACACATAAATGCATAGATAGTGAAGGGGGCATAGACCAAGCTAAAAGGTCATGCAACTTTGTGGTGGAAAAAATAAATTGGAGAGATGTTAGAGGAAAAGAGACAATTTCTAGGATAAAACGGTTGCCAAATTGAAGGAGAAATTTCTACTTGGTGATTACTAATCGGAGTGTTGAAGAAGCTCCATAATCTAAGATAGAGAGAGCTTAGTGTTAGGATTATACCAAAGAAGTCTATAAGATAACTATTTGGTTAGGTCACCATGAGGTTGACCAAGAGAAGGTAGAAAGATATATCAATGGACTAAGGCTCAATTTATAAATTGAGATGAGTATGCTTAGATTCAAAGTTGTGGAAGTCGCATACCAATTTTCCTTGAAGGCAAAGAAGTTGTCTAGGAGACAACTAAGTAAAGTCAAAGGGAGAACAATATTCTCTAGAAGGGGAAGTTAATCTAATGTTGGGAGAGGCTAGTATAGACAAGGATAAGTTGGTGCTTCTCAAGGTTAAAGTTATGTCCATAGGGTAGAGCGAATCCCTCTAGAAGAAAAGGTGGATATGATTGAAGGGGAAGAGGATTCCTAGGAACTTGTTTTATGTGTTGCCAAGTGGGTTAGAAATCCTATGAATGTCCTATTACACAAGCCAAAATATGTTGGAGAAGTTGAGTTAACACTCATGTTGTGTTAGCTAATGAAGAATTTGTTGCTTTATGAGAACAAACGAATGTATTCATAGTTTAAAAACTCATAACTTGGAAAAACTTTGTAGACTCAAATTTGACTTGGTCTTGGAAAAATTTATGAACATAGAAATACACAAATTTGTAAAAGAATCTTAAAAACACACAAAATCAAAAAATGAGTTCAATGAGCATCATAATGGCATATGATCTAAGCTGTTAGTTTTGGTAATAGGTCGGGTAATGTAAGGGGTTCTATGTAATGAGCCTAACCCAATCTGACTTCAAACACTTCAATTTTCTGCCTTTGTAATTTCGTCAAATAGTCAGTGTGCAAAGTCTTTGCTTGCTGGTTTGATTTTCAGTTTGTTGTTGTTTGCTTGAGTTGATGTCAAATATGATTTTGAATGCTTGAAAAGACTTCTATGATGTCTAAGTAATGATCTAAATGCAGTGCAATACTCTTTTTGGATTTTCAAATGCAAATATATGAAAACTACATGAAGAAAGTCCATCTACAGTGTAATGTCCCCTTATTAGAGACATAAAATGCACAAGTTAAGGTCAAGAAATTTATTTACCAACACCTAATTTTGCACATGTAATTTGCCCTGAGGACCTGCACACATCATGCATTACCAACAAATACACATAGTCCCTTAATCCAATTCTAATTAGACACTTCCAGATTGAGCATTTTAAGGATAAGGTAGATGCATTATCATCTAGTGCATAAACACATGATAAACTGATGACTTATTACTCTTGATTGGAATAGAACTTTGCCTTGTCTCCTCTTTCCTAGCCTCATTGGACAGTGATTTATTGTGCAAAGGGCGTGTGAACGCATCTCAAAGTGGACTCCTTCAAGGTGTTCCACCCATCTTGGGACTGTCCATCAGTGGAGCGATTTACCAGCCTTTCCCTCCACAAACGCACCGCCCTTATTGAGCACTAGCGAAAGGGAAAATTTTGGCCCAAAGTCTATCCTTATAGTAAAGTCATAGTAGCTTACGATATACAATAATTGCTGCAAGCATCATTATTGGACTCTTAAATAATATCCCTTTATCTCTAGATGTGGAATTTGTCATTATACCATCTCACGGTTAATTCCAATTCATTAACTATCATTTATATAGAGTACATATCATTATAACATCATTCATTGATCAGTCTTTATAAGACTTGGACTATGTCCATTCCTTGATCAAAACATTCTTATATTAACATATCATGAGTATTCTATGGCATGCATCTATGATATTTCATTCTATGTTGACATTTCATTCTATTTAGACATTATTATGATAGCTACCTTATGCTAACATATTCTGTACCTTGTCATATCTATCATTCTTGTTCTATGATAGTATTTTCAATTAGTTTTATATGCAGATCTGCTCTACCTTATATTAGCATTCCACTCTAACATGTTATTACATTACAAACTATTTCATGCTATGTCTTATTCCAATCAAAAGTATTGTGCAGCATTATGATCAGATTGCTGTTATATTCAAACATAAGAGACATTAATTGTGATAAGGAACTTACCTCAGTTTGCTGCTCTGTATTTTATCAGATCTACTTACCTCAATTTGCTGTCAGAATATCCTCTTTCTTTCTTTTTCTCTCCAACCACGATTCTTTCTTCCATGATTATAACCTACTAATGTATCTGCTGTTTATATCCACAAATATTTCTTTCTTTCAATCCGATGCTTCCTACTCAGATTTCCAATTGATTTCCTATTCACTGATATCTCCTGTCCCTTATTTCCTGTTAATATATATCTATGTTTAAATCTGATTATATACTATTTTGTTGCCTTTCTGAGTACAGACCATTTTTTAATTTATTTTTATTGAATGCCATTTCTCTCCCCTTTGAACTGTTCTTCCTTATGTATCCTCCCATGAGGAAGAGTCACACCCTTTCTCTCATGTTATTGTCTTTACAAGGGGTGTAACCCTTCATGGCCAAGCGCCACCTTTAATTTAGTTACCTTAAACGCTGCCTTTAACCAATTTCAAAACGAATTCGAAACCTGTTCCACACATTCCTTGCAATCCATGTCTTTATGCTAGGCGTTGGTTTCTTGAGTGGGAGTTAGAAGGTAATTCGAAGGTAATACTGAAGGTGACGGCCTTCAATGTAATAGCAAACAATTAAAATAAAATATCGACCTTCTTCTCAAATTGGTATCATTGGTGGATTATAACATTGGAGGACGATTTCATTAAATTGCTTTACCATTCCAATGCTGCTCAAGACGTTTTAATCTTCAGCTCCCGATACTTCCACGCCTTTTCTTGAAGCCTCTTTGAATGATCCACGACTTCCTCATTACTTGTGCAATGACTTTTCCGGGCTCCATTAATTCTTTATTCCCATATGAGTCTTTCCTGATGATATGAATTGCTAGCAAATTAATGTTTCGGTTTCAAGATATTAAATCCTCCTTAATTAAGAGTGCAGACCAGGGGATTTAAGCGGCGTTATAAGTTCTTATGATGGCGCCAAGAGTGAATTAAGCCCCAACTTTCTTGATATAAAACGACTGCTACTATTTTCTTTGTGTTCCACGAATCTTATTCTTTCTTGCGTCAACTTTAATCCTCTTTTTCTTGTAATTTTTGTCTTAACTCGCCTCTAGTTATTTTACCCTCTATTTCTCTATTCTATTTATATTTACTTTTCTCCTCACCCACTCCTTATTAATCTCAACACATCTTTACTTATTATAATATATTGCATATTTGTTTATGTTAGTTATTATTATATTATAATTGTAATATCAGATTTTATATCCATATATTTTATATTTATTTATTATAGATCATAATTTCTATCTGTATTTGATTATTTAAATTTTCTTATGAAAATCATATTATCCATTATATTTATAATTGTAATTACAATATTGTTTTATGTTTATTTTTATATTAATTTTATACACTTTAATATCTATTATATCATAACCATGTTTATGACGTTATTAATAATATTCATAATTATAATATTGTCTTGGACAATTATAATTATGTAATATCAAATGGATAACTTTACTATCTAAAATGTCACGTTTGGGGGACATGACATACAGCCAATTGACATTTTGTCAAACACTTGGCATGCATACTAATATGTTGTTCATGAAAGATATAAACATGCTCCGTTTACAACAATATATGACCAGCAACTTATAACTCCTTAATTGCAATATAATGTCCAATACAATGTTGTTAAAGAAAAGCCAAGACTCTTGGCATTACAATAGACTTCAATATATGATATTGCTGATAACAAACATGCACCTACAGCTGATATGCAAACTATTTTATATCTTATGATGGATGCAAACAAATGTAGAAGAACCTGGTTACAAGATGCGCCCTTGATAGGAGATGATGAAGCAATCACCAAAAATGCAAAATGGACTCCTTTCTAGCCAAATCGAAGTCCTTAACCAGCCGCCCCTGTTTGTGATATGAGTGATCAAAATAAATAGTACGCAGCCTCCTTAACCTCCAATCAGCATCAAACTTCATTGGATAACCCTCATGAATGGAGCGCTCCCCTTAGAAGGAAAAATCTATGCATAGTAGATCCTCCATGAGCAAAATCGCGCCACTCCCTGGTAAGTTGACTGAAAATCTATATCAGAATATTATATTATGTAAATCGACCTTATAGCTGAAGATGTGAAGTGATCTCAAGCTGCAAAAATGATCTCCTTCAGCACTAATTGAACCTCCTCCAAAATTGGCCTTTGGCCACAAATTTTGATGCAATGAGAAGTCTGACGTAACTCCTCCTATCAGCTGCAACCCTTCGGTAGATAGTTTCACTACCTCAGTTATGCAAATCAATGGTATAATTCATACCCAAAGACCTTCAATTTTTTCTATAGAAACCCCAAGTCTCCACCACAACAAGCATATCACAGTCAATGTCAAATGTCCTCGATGCTGAAACAATGACCAACTCCTATTTATTCTTTTTCTCACCAAGTCTAGGGTGGCCATCTAGAAGCTTCTCTAATATTCTTTTATTTTATTTTTAGTGACTTTATAATAATAATAATTTATTTTGAGTCACTATATTAAATTAATTTAATATAAGGTTACTTTTGATTTTTTAATATTTTAATAACCTTATAAAATAATTAATTTAATAATTTCTCCCTTATTTCTCTATTTAGCCTTCTGGAGCAAAGAGGCTAAATAAACACTACGACGACCACTAAGAAGGGGACATTACATTCTAGTATGCGGGTATGATGAATTTTTTGTTGGGTATGGTATGTTTGGGTATGGCTGTATTTTTTATTTATATATATATATATATACAAAAAAAATTAAAAACTATATAGAATTGTAAATACATTTGATACAAATATATCATGCATCATATAATATTATATTTTGAATCTTTGATAGTATGATACTTCATCATTGATCAATGGTAGTGTTGTGACCTTTTCACACATCACCCCATTCAAAATGGGGACCCCCTAATTTTTGCTCCATTTAGGTCTTTTGGCTTGGGTTTTTCGGTCTATCTCTCTCTGCCCTTTTCTGGTGATGTACTTGTTATTTGACCTAGGATTTGAATTTTGGCTAAGTCTGGAGGGCTTTTTGATGAATTAGGGTTTACATTCTTCAGACAACTTTAAAGTCAAATTGAGTTGGGTGGTCGAATTCTAGCTTAGCACTGCTATCAGTATACTTCGAGCAGACTCCCCCTGAATTTTCATTGAATGCCAACAACTTTCTATTTTTAGTAAGTGCCAACTTTGGGGCTTGTTTTCTTGAGATTTTCAAATTCTAACAACTACACTGCACTTTGAACACTGAGAACTCATCACTTGCAAAATTTGAGCTGAAACGGACAACTTGCTATTTTTAGTGGTCCTGCCTTCGAAGGCCACCTTTAGGGTTTGCATGTTGAACTTTCAGATGCATGTCTGAGAACTCTTTCTGGGTTTTTCGAGACCTTCGCAGTGATATAGCATGCAAAACGAGATGATGACTTTCAATAGTTTGGGCTTCGGAGGCTATTTTTAGGGTTTGCATGCAAGATTTCTCAGCACATGTTGGCATAATCTTTCTGGGTATTCCAAGAGCTTCGCAACGAGGTAACATACAAGCGGAGGTGGTCACTTTTTCAGGACTTGCTATTTTTAGCCAGTGCTCACATGTTGATGATTTTTCTGGGTTTTTCTGGGTTTTTCAAGATATCTCAGGCAGTGTAACATGCAAACTCATCTGGCAACTAGTTGGTCACTTTTTTAGCTACTTACTATTTTTAGCAGGTTCACTTCGGTAGCTGCCCAACACTTTAGAATCACGAACATAATGACATGCAACAGAAACGGAGTTGAACGGAGGTCATTCAGGGCACATGCAAGATGAATTAGGGTTTTGAGCTTCAGGACCCAAAATGAGGGGTCAAACGCCAAAATTTCCGAAAACCAAGGTATCCCATCATGATCAACATCTTTCAAGGAGTTCGCTGGTAAATTTTGAAGGCAAATGGAGCACTTACTATTTATAGTAAGCCACTTCTGAAACAAGCTATATTTAGTAAATCAGCATCAGGCGCCAGTGTGAATGGGCAAGTCTACTGATGAGGGTCACGACATTCAAATTTCAAATCAAACGGAGTTGTGGAAGTCTCGAAATCAAGCAATTGCTATAAATAGTAAACCACCTCCAAAAACATGCCAAAAATAGCAGGTCAGCGCGAGGCATCAGTATGAATAGGTCAAGCAAGTGATGAGGACCCCATGGCGCGAAATTTAGGTCAAACGGAGTTGCAGAGGTTCGAGAATCAAGCACTTGCTATTTTTAGCAAGCCTATGCAGAGGAATTAGGGTTTCCTGGAATCAAGGGCGAAACACAACATTCACACAGAAGCAGTATCCAGCCACGATCAACACCCTTCAAGCAACCAGCAAACAATGTTTGAGTACATTTTGAGCAATTACTATTTTTAGTAAGTTGCTAAAAATAGCAGGTATAGACAGGCATCAGACGCCAGCAGCACAATCACATCACGAGGTTAGAAATAAAGTGAAAATCAAGCTTTTTGGAGCTTGAAATCGGCTTAAAATGCAAAGTTTGAAAAACTTTCTAAAAATAGAAAGCTAGGGCAAGCCAGGGGCGTTGTGAATAAACCTCTCCAAATCAAACGAAACTATGAAAAATTCACCAAGTCTAAGAAATTTTGAAGTCCAGCATGTGAAATGCACCTCAACTGCCTGAGGATGATGAAAATTCTTCTAAGTCTGAGAAATTTGAAGTAGGCATGGTCAAATGCGCCTTTGAAGTTGAAAGTTGTCGAAATTTTTTCTAAGTCATCAAAACTTGAAAAGCCTCAAAGTGTTTCAAATTTGAAGAGAGACCCTCCAAATGCGCCTTAACTCAAAGAAGGAGATTAAAATTTCACTAAGGCACTTAAATTTGAAGTATGATGCCTCATTTGCACCTAAGTTGAGAAGAGGACACTTAAGAATTTTTCTAAGTCACCAAAATTCAAAGTTGACCCCCTCATATGCGCCCCAAGCAAGGATGGGAGTTAAAAAAAATTTCTAAGGCAATAAAACTTGGAGTAGCCCCCCTTGAATGTGCCCTTGAAGAGAAGGAGGTTGAAAATTTACTAAGGCATGCAAATTTGAAGCAGGACACCTCATTTGCGCCTAAGGAGAAGAAGAAACTTGAAAATTTTCTGAAGTGTTTGAAACTTGAAGCTCTGCCCTTCATATGCGCCTTTGACTGGAGGGGTGAGTTAGAATTTTTTATAAGGCAACAAGAGTGGAAGTTGGCCATGGTAAATGTGCCCATCAAAGGTGTGATGACTTGAAGATATTTCTAAGTGGTGGAAAGTGGAAGGAACGCCCCTTGAATGCACCCAGCTTGTGGAATGGAATTGATAAATTTTCTAAGGCATGTAAAGTAAAAGTCCAAGCCCTCATATGCGCCTGTGAAGAAGGGTAGAAGGTGACTAAAATATTCTAAGGCATAGGAATTTGAAGAGGGCACCCCATATGCGCCTTCACTTGGAGATGAGTGTGGTTTGGAAAATTTTCTAAGGCATCATAACTTGAAGCTAAATACCTCAAATGCGCCTTGACTAAAGCTGGAGATTGATGGAAATAAAACGCCTAAGTGTTGTAAATTGGAAGCTCTGGGTCCTAAGTGCGCCCTTGATGAGAGATTGAAGGAAAATCTAAGTATTGGAAATTGAAAGCCTAGGGGCTGATATGCGCCTAAAGGTTAAAGGGGAGAATTGATATGTACTAAGTATTGCAAACTCAAAACTTGGAGTAAATACCCCCATATGCGCCCAAAGGAAGAGGAACCTCAAATTTTTTCTAAGTGTTTGAAACTTCAAGCCCAGCCTATGAAATGCGCCCACCTTTGAAGGAGAGTAGAAGGTGATAAATTTCCTAAGGCGTATGAATTAAAAGTGATACCCCCATATGCGCCTAACTCAAAAGTTGAGGTTGAAGATAAAATTAAATGTCTAAGGGGTGAAATGCGCCTAGCCTTGGATGAAGGTTTTGAAAATATTGCTAGGCGTGTGAAATAAAAGCTTAGACCCCCAAATGCGCCTAACATTGAGAGGGGAATATTAATATTTTCTAAGCTTGGAGAAGAGTTGAAAATTATTTTATTAAAAGCTAGAGAAGTCATCTACACCTGGCATAAAAAAAATCAAATGGAAATTTTTGTAAGCTTGTGATGAATTTCCTAAGGCGTTAGAAAGAAAATTGAAGTTTGTTTTAATAACAAAAAAATGCCCATGCTAGAGGAATTAAATAAAATTTGATTAAAATTATTTTCCAAAAGTTCAAAAAAATCAAATGTTCCCCTTCGTTTAAACACATGAAATTTTTTTAAGTCGGGAGATATTTGGCAAGGGGAAAATTTATTTTGGAAGGAAAATAGTTTTTGCCTAGTGATTTTAAAATACTGAACCCACAACTGATGAAATTTTTTGGGCGCAAAATGAATTTTTCTAAGGCGCTGGCGAAGGAAATAAAATAAAATTTCTCAAGAGAAATAAAAGGCGTTGAGATTAAATTTTAAATTTTAAATATGCCATTGTTTGAAAATAAATTTTTATGCTGGAGTAATTTTAATAAGTTTCTCAAAATACTTCAGTCAATTGAAAATAACTTGCAGTCGAGGAGGGAAATTTTAAATTCAAATGAGGAAAGAATCTCCCAGAATAGCTAATTTCTATGATGACTCTATGACAGCTGAGAATATTCTCTCTTAAATTGGAAATTTTCTAAGTAGTGGGGAAGTGAATTTATGGTGACTACTAAACTGGGCGTCTGCTTTCAGTTATAAAAACTCTGAAGCTATTCATTTTTCTTCACAAATTGCAGAGTTGAAAATTGTGTTGAGGCTGAAAGTGATTGCTGAGTGAGTGAGAAATTTATGAGTTGAATTATTTTTTTAAGTTGTTGAAGTTGAGAGTGCTGAGTTTAAAGAGGGTGAGTGCTGAGAAGAAGGAAATTCCGAAGTAAGAGTGCTGAGCTTGATTTTTCGAAGTGCTGAAAGTAATATTGCTGCAAGTTGCTGAAGCTTGAAGTTTTAATTTCGGTGTTATAATTCTCAAGGTTTGGAATTGAAGTTTTAATGTTGAAGTTTTTTATTTTTGAAGCCAACTCCACTTGCTAGCCATCTCACGATAATTTTATTTTCTAAGTTAGAATTATAATGCTTGATTTTTATTTTGTAGATGGCTGAAGGTTGAAGAGGAGATGCTGCCGGAACAACCAAGGCTGCAGCCAGAGTTGGCAAAGAAAATGCTTCTAGGCAGGCCATTATTAAACAGCTGAAGAAGCCTTTCATTCCTGAATCAAAGTTTGTGTCGAAGCTGGGAGGTCTGATTGATACCAACTTGGGATC
This sequence comes from Sequoia sempervirens, assembly GCA_007258455.2. Taxonomy (NCBI): domain Eukaryota; kingdom Viridiplantae; phylum Streptophyta; class Pinopsida; order Cupressales; family Cupressaceae; genus Sequoia; species Sequoia sempervirens. The sequence continues at coordinate 29,604 of VDFB02224873.1, forward strand.
ATTCAACCTTGAGGCATTCAAAAGAAGAATATACGGGCAAGGTGGTTATCCTCCGTCGGTGACTTCGTACAATATTCTGAGAAGTGGGTTATATGCAGTTGTCGGTTTCCTGCCAGCGATTTGATGTCCGGAGCTGATTATGGAGTGTGCGAACTACTACAATTCGGACCACTGAACAATTGTTTCTCCAAAAGGCAAGCTACTGGAAAATTTTACACCTGAGGCAATTGGCGAGGCGTTTGGGATTCCAATATAGACAGAATGTTGTACAAGTCGAAGGAGAGGGCTGATAAGATGTATGCTTCATCTTTTGATAGGTGTGCAAAAATGATTGACACGACATGGATGAGGAAGCCAAAGCCTCCTGACACCAAGCTGCCGAAGTAGATCATATCAGAGGAGCTGAAGCAAGAATACTGCGATTTGATCATGATGCTCAGTCGGGTGAATGGCATCGCACAGGCATATGCTTTCAAGCTTTGGATGTTTTTCTACATCAACATGGTGCTAGAAGGAAAAGAATATGTAGATTGGGCGAAGATGATCAGTGATAACATTGATGAGCAGTTCAGAAGCTTAAGGAGAACGAAGACGTTCTACATGAGCTCATATGTCATTTATATGCTGGCTCGAATGACAAGATATAAGGGGCTGACATACCAGGAGCCGATTGGGTGTGGCTCTGGTCAATTCAAAATTCATGAAGCTTGCAGGCAGTTACATTTGACAAGCACCTCTCACTTCAAAAGAGTGAATGATGCCTTTACAATGTACATCACAAGGACTCTTCAACGAAGAACGCAACAAAGAATATCTAAAGAAGAACAGAGGCTGATTGAAGAGTATGGGTTTTGGTTTATCCAATTCCCGAAGTTCACTTATGTAAGGCTGCCAGGGTACCGTTCATATGCCTACCGACTACCAGGGTACCCCACAGATAGAATGATAATGCTCGAAGTGTCAAGGCAACTCATAGCCTATGACAAAATTATAAGGAAGAAGAAGAAAGGAGGTTTGCACTTCCCTATTGTTATGGGGAATTTGCTTGAGGAGTTCCCTTCTTTGCAGGCAGCCAAGGAGGCAGAGGATGAATTACAGTTTTACCACCTCACTCTCCACATCAGCTGGCAAGACTTTGATCCTTGAGGGAAGATTGGAACTGTACAAGGTGAAGGATATAGGCACAAGGCTCATGTAGAAGATTTTTGGGCGAATGCATTGTAAGATGAAGCTGAAATTAGAAGGAGGATGTTCTCTAGATTGCCCCTGAAGTTGATCAGAGAGTGTGAGGTTGTCCAGGTTCCAGATCAAGTTGATGAAGATGCTAGCATAACGCACCTAGACTATGAATCAATAAAGGACATGCCAATCCCACCACCGAATTGGGTGGAGCCAGAGATCACGGACTTAGACACTTTGTCTATGCCTGTCTTGACTTTCACGAGGAGCTGGGTGGATGGGCATGTTCACAGGTTAAAGAGAAGATCAATTTCCCTCACATACAATCTCATGGGTGATCGGAGGCCACCAGTGTCAATAAAGAAGAGGAAGCAAGTTTCCCAGTCGACAGAACCATGAGTGGAGGAGCCAGTTCAGCCTGAGCCTCAGAGGACGGAGGCATCGCCCACACAGTTGTTGGCTCATTTTTCCATTGTGCAAGAAGTGTCAATATTTGCAAGTCAAAGGGATAGAGTGGCTGAAGAGCAAGAGATGGAAGAAGTTAACCAGCCATTGTCGAGAGAGCCTAATAGTTAGAGCGCCAATGCTCCTGAGAGTGCCGATTAGCTAGATGAAGGTGAAGAAACAGAGACAGACATTCGCTTTGATTGTGCACTTGAGGCAGCCTTTGAGGATGAAGACATCACGAAACTTGAGGTTCGGGGTTTTGAGGAGGACAGCCAGCGTATGGAGACAGATGAGCCTCAACCAAATGTTGTTGAGGAGGAGATTCATGAAGTTGAAGCAACAGAGGAGCAGCCCCTTATTGTCTACGGTGCTCAGTGGGATGTCCCAAATTGGCTCACGAGCGCAATAAGGAGAGATCAAGAGGACGACACCGACCCAGCAGTAGAAATGGAAGAGCTCCTAAACAGAGTAAGTGGGTCACCTAAAAGGAAGAGAGCCAGGAAATATTCCAGGATAGAAATGGATCAGGCTGGTTCTTGTACTCTCCATATTGCAATTCCAAGGGAGGAGTGTGATCTGGGTGATGTGATGCCTGAGAATTACACAGTCACTGCAATTGAATTAGGGAACCTCACTAGAGCACAGGTGGTCGAGGAGGCTGAAAACTCTTTCCAGGCGCTGAAATATAGGCTGCTACGAAAAGAAGGAAAGTACAAGAAATTGAGAAAGGAGCATAAGGCATTAGTTGGGTATGTACGGCATCTAGCACGTCCGTGTGCTCAAGAAAACCCAACGGTGGAGTTTCCACTTGAGCTTCCACGGGAGTCAATCAACGAGCTCGAGGAGATGAAGAAGGCCATTCAGGAGGGAGATAAGTGGATTGGCGGTGTTCGCGAGGAGGCTGAAAGATTCATTATAGATCTTGTCTCCTCTTTCCAGCATGCTTCTGGTATCCTCTCACGCTTGGAGAACATCGAGCAGGCTTGGAACGATACTCATATATTTCAAGATAAAACTATTCCTTGCCTAGCTGCTTTGATGCACATGCCAATGCAAACGTTGGTTGAGGAAGGGGTTATTCAAGCAAGGGATAGATATGATTTTCCTGGCTGGTATTCTGCTGCATTCACTAGCCGAGGTTTCTTCGACACAGCAAAAACTGAGTCGGCCAAAATCAGAAAGGCTATGGGGAATATTTATGAAGACATCCTCAATACGCTGGAGGCATTGTTCACCAAGAGACTAACTCCCGAGGAAGTGGAAGTAGATGGATTAAAGGGGAGATTGCAGCCTTTCTTCTCAGAAATGAGGGTGCTTGCTCAGGTGGACTTTGAAAATATCTCCACGTTCTCAGCCATTATTCAGAACACGTAGGAATCCATCGAGAGTTGGAGAAAGTCTTGTATCCGGCAGGAGAAGACGATTGCTATCCTCGAGTATCAGCTCAACTTTACTCCGGCAATCTCTGAGCAAGAAGTTGATGCAGTGCTGGCCCAGTTCGTAGCTTACACAGTCAGAGAGAAGAACAATGGGAACAAGGTCCTGGATGAGAATCTTCTAGAAGGATAGTGGGCATTAATTGCCCATAGTGGTCAAAGGAGGAATCTGCTATCTTTGTGCTCATTAATTGCACCACTCCACCTTCTAGCGGTTTTTAGGGCAGAATCTAGTCTAGGGCTGATGTGGCTCGAATCTGAGCTGTCCATTGAGATTGGCCAGCTATATAAAGGGGTCCCCCCCTAATTTGTACATCATTAGACTAGAGAATAGGCATTCTGCTAGAGCATAGAGAGACAATTTAGAGTTAGAATAGTTTCATTGCATGACATTGTTTGAAGGAGAAGGAAAGTTCTCCCTTTGAGAATTTTGTAAGGAATTGTTACGAAGACTTTCATAATAAAAGAGTTTCATTGATTGGTGAATTTGTCTTTTGTTATGAGCATTTAGTGAGGTTTTGTTGATGTGATTTTTATGACCACACCAATTAGCAGAACAAAGTTGTCTAAAGGCTACTCCATTCTCTCTTGATCAAAGTATTCTGTGCGCTAAGATTGCGAGAAAATTCGCACGTTCAACTCCAAGGTTCCAAAATGCTTTGGAATACCCTCAGTTGGTTGGATGTGAATTGTTGTTTTTATGAGGGGACTTACACAATTGTTCAAAAGGTCTTACAGTTAACAACAGATAGATGATTTGGAAGGGGATTTTATGCAAATGATTTAACGTTGAGGTATGTATTTTCCTAAAACTAGCCAGAAATGTGCGGAATGTAAATAAGTGTAGGGCCTAGGAAATTTATATTCTATTCTAAAGGTGGGACGTGGGATCAATCTAGACAGCTTCAACCAAACTCTACTCGGCCTCATGTTGGACAACTTACACAAAGTTGGTGCAATCTTCAAAGGAATAGTAAGAAATTTTCAAGTTACAACCCAGCATCAAGATACCGTCAAAATGACGCATACCAAGGCATAAGCTACAACTGAAGTTAGGTTTATGAAATGCTCCAGTAGACCACACAAGGCGAACTTACCGTCAGCAAGCCACTAGTGGTATGGAATAAAATGAAGTTGCCTTGATCAATGCCACAAATCCACAACTACTATCTACTTGCATGAAATGAAAATGCTAATCTTAAACTATTTTACGCTACTTGGAGTCGAAGGGATGAAGAAACCTTGCTAGCTATCCATAACAAAGACAAATCTCACCATCAATGAAAAGATCTTGTATTATGAAAGTTTTACACAACAATCTCTTACAAAAGTTTTCAAAGGAAAACTTTCCTTCTCCTCCAAACTATGCTATCAAACTATCAAGCAAAATGTCTACCTTCTAATATCTCCTCTAATCTGATCTCTATTCTAATTTCTAATGAATTACAAATGAGGGGGACTCCCCCTTTATAGATGGCCCAATCCAATGGACGGCTCAGATTACAATCAAAAGAATGGCTAAGATTGAGCCACCTCAGCCCTAACCCTAAAAACCACCAGAATAGGGAGTGGTACAATAAATGAATCAAATATTCCCACTCACTCCCAAAATAGTAAAGGCAATTAATGCCCATAATCAATCTTCTAGAAGGTCATCATCTAGAAGTGCATTCCCATTCTCCTTTTCTCTGGCTACAAACTCAATGAACCTGGCAAGCATAGCCTCGACCTCCTGAACTAAAATAGGTGGAATGCAATCAAGCTGAAACTCTAACACTGTGACTGACTGCTCGTGTCGTGTACAAGACTTTCTCCAAGCAACTAAGGCATCCTGTGTACTCTGAATCAAGCTGGAGAAAGTAGAAGTGTTTTCAAAGTCGTCCTGCACAAAGGTCTTCACCTTCGAAAAGAAAGGTGCCAGCCTACTCCTCAAATTATCAGTAGTCACCTCATCGGGATTCAGCCGTCTAGCAAAGATTGCCTCCAAGGTGTTCTAGACTCCATCAATGATGTTAGTCATTGCCTTCCTGACTCTGGTCGAATCCGCCTGTGCTGCGTCAAGGAAACCACGCCCTGTGATTACCGAAGAGTACCATCTAGAAAAGTCATACCTATCATTCTCTTGAATGACCCCTCCATCAATCAGCATCCGCAAAGGAACATGCCTCAATGCCTCTAGACTCTGAATAACCTTGTTTTGATAAATGGAAGCATCACCCCACGCCTGATCAACCGCCTCCATATGTGTCGTAATACTGGAAGCTTGCTGGAAAGCATGAGCAAGGTCTTCCATGAACTTTTCTATCTCGGCACGAACTCCTGTAACCCATTTATCTGCTTCCTGTGCCATCTTTCTCAATTCCAACAAGCCGCCAACTGACTCTCTGGATAACTCGGTTGGAAGCTCTATTCCTAGAATCTCCTGCTCGCAAGGACAAGACAAGTGTTGTACGTATCCTATCAATGTCTTATGTTCTTTCTTCAATTTCTTATACTTTCCTTCCTTCCTAAACAGTCTATCCTTGAGCGCCTGATAGGAGTTATCACATTCTTCAACAATTTGTGCACTTGTGGGACGTCCCAATTCCAAAGTTGTGACCACATAGTTCTCTGGCACTGCTTCGTCTCGATCACAATCAACTTGTGGCACCGCCATATGAAGGGTGTGAGAGCCATCCTCATCAGTTGATATCTTTGGAAATTTTCGTGCTCTCTTCTTTTGTGGAGGCGCGCTGATCCTGTTCAAAAACTCTTCCATCTCAATTGCTGGATCAATCTCTTCACTGGGGCTTCTTCTCATCCTATCTCTGAGCCAATCAGGTACAACATGCTGTATATCAAATGGCTGATGTTCTTGTGCCTCTACCTCACGGACTTGTTCAACTTCTATATCATTCTGGCGAGGCTGATCGTCCTCTAGTGGCTGAGTATCTCCTGAAACTATATCATCATCGTCCAAAGCCGCCTCTAACTCCCGCTGAAACTGAGAGTCAGTAGCAGTCCCCTCATCAGTCTGCTGATCATCTCTAGTAGGTGCATTGACACTCTGGCCAACTGACTCTCTCCGTGGTGGCTGATTTTCTTCATGTATCTCCTGTACCTGATTCAATGCATTCCTTTGATCAACAAATAAAGAAACCTCCTGTATACTTGGAGAATGTGTCTCCAATGGCGTGGGTGATTCAACTACAACTCTTGGAGGCTCCGGCTGAACAGGCTCCTGCCGAACTGGCTCCTTCCTTCAAGATTTTGGACCTCGTGTAATTTGTTTCTTCCTGCTGGTGGTGGGTGTCCTGTGATCTCCCATCGAATTGTAAGTCAATGCAATCAACCTACTCTTCAAACTACTCACACGCCTGTCAACCCATGCTTTGGTAAATGTCAAGACTGGAATAGAAAGTGTGTCCAAGTCAGCAATCTCTGGTTCTGACCAATCTGGGAGTGGAAGTGGAGTATCTCTCACTGCCTCATAATCTGGATGGACAACATTCATGTCCTCATCCACCTGGTCTGGTACCGGAATGACCTCACACTCCCTAATCATGCCTATTGGCAACCTAGAGAACATTCTCTTCCTGACTTCTGCTTTGTCTGATGCACCAACCCAATAATCCTCAATGTTTTCATTATGTTTAAATTCCTCTGACAGTACCCATCTGATATTGTTATGCGGATCATAGTGTTGTCTGCTGGTGTGATAGGAAAAATGAAAGAATTGAAGCTCACTTTCAGCTTCTCTAGCTGCCTGTAATGAAGGACACACTTCATCGGAATTGCCCATGACAATCGGGAAGTCAACTCCTCCCTTTTTCTTTTTCTTCTGAATTTTATCGTAGGCAACTAGTTGCCTAGATATTTCTAACATCAATATTCTATTGGTTGGGTACTTAGGCAGCCTATATGGGTATGAAGAAAATCCTTGCAGCCTGATGTAAGAAAACTTTGGAAACTGTATAAACCAGCACCCATACCTCTCAATCAATTCTTGGGCTTCCCTCGAGATCCTGTGATGCATTCGCTCTTGAAGTGTTCTCGTGATGTGCATGGTAAAAGCGTCGTTGACACGCTTGTAATAAGTAGTGCTCGTTAGGTGCAGTTGCAGACAAGCGTCATGGATTTTGAACTGGTGAGAGCCACAACCAACAGGCTCCTTGTATGAAATTCCTCTGTATTTCATCATACGAGCCAGCATGTAAATAATGTAGGAGCCCATATAGAATGTTTTCGTTCTTCTCAAACTCAGGAGCTGCTCGTGCAAATTGGCACTAATCATCGCAGCCCAGTTGATGTACTCTTTTCCTTCCAGCACGAGGTTGATGTAATAGAACATCCACGGTTCGAAAATGAATGCCTGAGGGCAGCCTCCAACTCTGCTCAGCATCATAATAAGATCACAGTACTCCTGCTTCAAGTCATCTGATATAATTTGCTTTGGAAGCTTCGTAAGAGAGGGCTTGGGGTTGTTCATCCAGCGAGTATTGATCGTCTCCGTACATCTCTCGAATGCAGAAGCATACATTCATTCAGCTCATTCTCTTGATTTGTAAATCATGTTCCTGTGTGCCAGAATCCCAAAAACTTTGCCAATAGCAGCAGGAGTGAGGTTGGCGAGCACTTGACCATCTGGTGACATAATTGATCTGTGATCCTTCTCATAGCAGTTGGCACACTCCATCATCAGCTCCAAACACTGAATAGCTGGTGGGAAACCAGCAACTGCATATAATCCACTTCGAATGATGTTGTGTGAAGTGGCTGAAGGTTGATGATTACCAATTCCCAGCATCTGATTCTTGAAGGTCTCCAAGTTGATAGAGCCCAAATTGGTGTCAGCCAGCTTGCCCAACTTCGAAGTAAATTTTGACTCTGGCATGAAAGGCTTGCTCAACTTCTTGATGACAGCTTGCCTGGATGCACCATTGTTGTCTTTACCAGTTGTTCTTGCTTCAGCCATCCTACAAAACAATAAACAACCATCAGCAAATGATAAATAAAATAAATAAAAGATTGTGCAGGGGCTGCCAGTCGATTTTAAAAACTTTGAGAAGCTGCAACATCATTTCTCATTTGCCAACCTCACTTCTCCTTCAACAGATTTCGAATTATCAATCACTTGGAAAGTCTCAGCCACTTCAACACTTTCAGCAACTTCAATGAAACTTATCAAATTTCTTAGCCTTGACAAAATCGTCCACTTTACTTCAGCAATTGAACTCTTTTAAATTCATACCTCTTCAACTTCAAATAACTTAGCAGATTTCTAAGCTGCAGCAGCTTTAATACTTCAAAAAAAATCGGCCAACTTTAATCAGCACTTAGACTTTTGTAAATTCGCACTTCACACTCTCAGCAACTTAGCAAGTGCGCACCTCCTCAATAACATTAAGCTTCAGCAATAAACTCTTTCAAAAAAATAAATTTCTTCAACAACTGCAACTCATTCACTCACTGCAACTTCAAACTTCACATTCAACTCAGCCTCGCCCTTAGAGCAAATTCGAATTTCTTCAACTGGTGAGGAGAAATGAAAAACTTCTCAATTTTTATAGCAAAAATCGAATTCTAGAAGGAGCTAAGTTTAGCCAGTATATTAAATCTCCACTACTTCATTTTAAGAATTTGAATTTCCCTCCTCTAGTATTTTCGACGCTTGTCTTTCAATGCCTGGAATCTTAGCCTTCTAGAAGTTCAACTTTGACTGGCATATTTGGCATTTAATTCATTTTCGAAAAATATTCACTTTAAATTCACCTCTTAACACATTTTATTCACCAGCCGGAGCTCTGTCATTTAAATTTAAATTTTATTCACCTCTGACGCTCTGGAAAATTCATCCTGTGAAGAACTCAATCAAAATTATCTAGGCAATTCACCTTAAATTCATCGTCTGGAAAAACTTTATCTTAGAAACACATTTTATTTAATTTGCCTTAGAAATTTTTTAAATTTTCCCTTAAGAAAATTTATAACTCGAGCACCGATTAAATTCTTCATCCCGAAGGCCCTAGCGAAGTGTAGAAGACTTGGAAATCAACTTCTCGTCGAAGATCTTCAATACCCAGAAGAGAATTTTCTCCAGAACTTGTCAAATCCATGGGTATACCATGAACGGGTTCATTTAATTCTTTTAAATTTTGAACCTTAGAAAAATAATTTTCGACCATTTTAATCCCGTTCTTCATCTCTGTGAGTGCTTTGTTGCTCTGACTTGAATTTTTTCTATCAATCCTGCAATGCCAACATCCTCTGACTTCACCACTGGAAAATTCATCCATGTCCAGGAAAATTTCATCATCCTCCAAGCTTGGGCGTATTTTTCCTAAGGGAGAAATTTTGTGCCTTAGAAATTTTTTGAATCACTTTGCATTTTCGAAATTTTACCTTAGGAAATTTTATTCATCTTCAATCCTTCTTCCTGTGGTGAAGAAATTTTTTTTTATTTCAATTCACTTAGGAAATTCTTGAAAGCACATACCACAGAGAATATTTGAATTCCAACGCCTAACATGTTTTATTTTTTTATCCCCCATAGGCTTAATATCCCCAACACCTAACATATTATTCATCACCCTACACACTTTAGGCGCATTTCAACCTTGAAGGGGAATATTCAACTCCAGCTTGGGCGCATTTAGCACTTGAAGAAGGATATTATCTACGCCAAGGTCACTTTTTTTCACCATACTTTACCTTGTTTACCATCTAACCCTCAATACTTACTCTTTACATGGCGCATTTAGCACTTGAAGAAGATGGACGCATATTGCATGTAGAGGAGGACGAGTTTCCAATGCCATCTTTGACCTTTGACTTCTTTGTTGAACTTGGGCGAAATATGAGATAGTGTGAAGGATGGGCGCATATGAGGATAAGAGGTGGATGAGATTCTTTATGCCTTAGAAAACTTTTGAACACCTTCCTAGAGTGGGCGCAAATGAAGGCATGAGGAGGATAAACATTATGCCTTTTAAACATTTTCATCCCTCATCCCTTGAGGGCACATTTTGATGGGTGAGGAGGATTAACATCTTACTTAGAAACTTTTTCAAATACCTTGAATGCAGGCTGGGCGCATTTTCATGGTGGTGCAGGATGAAGTCTCAGACTTAGCCATTTTCCTTGTCTTTGCCAGCTTCTTCATGCCTTACTATAAATAGTAAGTCCTTTAGTTTTCATATCTCAGAGGCTCAAATTGCTTTGAAATTTTGAACACTGGATCTTCATGACTCTGTTAGCCTGTTGACACTGCTATTCTGAGCTGGCCTACTATTTTTAGCCCATTTCTGAAGGTGGTTTGCTATTTATAGTAACTGCTTGATTCTGATACCTCCACAACTCCGTTTGATTTGAAATTCGAATGACGTGCTCCTCACCACGTGACTTGCTCGTTGACACTGGCGCCTATTGATGACTTTCTATTTTTAGCCAGTTTCTGAAATGACTTACTATAAATAGTAAGTGCTCCATTTGCCCTCAAATTTCTCTAGCGGATAGCTTGAAAGATACTGATCGCGGTGGTATACACCAGTTTTCGGAAATTCTGACTTTTTACCCCTCTTTTTGGGTCCCGAAGCTGGAAACCCTAATTTGACCTGCATGCATATCAAATGTCCTCCGTTTGTCCTCGTTTTTGTTGCATTGCGATTAGTTTGTGATTCTGAAGTGCTGGGAGGTGGCTGCTGGAATGTACCTGCTAAAAATAGTAAGTTCTTGAAGAAGTGATTATCCTGCTTTGCATGTCAAACCATTGCGTAGGTCTCGAAAAACCCACCAAGAATCACCTGACATGCAAAGAAAACCCTGACATGCAAACCCTAAAAGTAGCCTCTGAAGGCTGAATTCTAAAAGTTGTTATCTCACTTTGCATGTTACACCATCGCGAAGGTCTCTAAAAACCCAGAAGGAATCTTCAGACATGCGTTGAAAAATTCTTCATATAAACCCTGAAATTTGCCCTGGAAGTTGAATTGCTAAAAATAGTAAGTTGTCGGTTTCATCTCAAATTTTGCACGCGAGTAGCTTGATGCGTTCTGAATGCAGTGTGACTGTTAAAACTTCAAGAATGCTGACGGAATGCCCTGAATTACACACTTACTAAAAATAGTAAGTTGTTAGAATCTGATGAAATTTAGCTGAGAGTCTACTGGAAGCATACTGACAGCAACGTTAGTCTCTGTTTTCAATTTATTCACTTTGTTTGACCCTAGGTTGACCAGGAAAGCACAAACCCTAATTTTCAAACTTGGCCAAACATTTTACATTTAAGCTTGCTGACGGGAACGTCCCCAGAAGGAAGATAGTGGAAAAGAGACAGAAAGAGAGAGGGAGACAAAAACCAAAGCCAAAAGACCAGAATGGAGCAAAAACTAGGGGTCCCTATTTTGAATGGGGCGATGTGTGAAAAGGTCACAATAGGTTTCTTTACCCTTCGACTTCAAGTAGGAGTTAAGTTAGAGTAATACTCATTTTCATGCAAGTAGTTAATTGTGGGTGGTTGTGTTTGATTTAAGGGAGCTTCATTTAATCCATACCACTAGCAAACTTACTGATGGTAAGTTTTCCTTGCGTGCTCAACTAGAATACATTTTAGACTTAACTTCGATCGGGATTCACATGTACGTATGCATCGTTGTGATGGTATTTGCATTGTCAAGTCGTGATTTGAACACCTTCTGTTGCTCCCTTGAAGATTGCACCAAACTTCGTTGAAGCTATCCAATGTGAGGCAAGACAAAGTTCGGTTGAAGTTCACTGAAGTCAAGCTCACGCCTCTTGCACTTAGACTAGGACATAAATTTTCTAATCTTTGCAGCCATTCAATTCAATACAATTCTGGTTAGTTTTAGGAAATATGTACCTCATAGCCAAATCATCCGCAACATATGAAAATCCCCTTCAAATCATTAACCTGCTGTTAGCTGCAACCCTTTTTGAACAATTGTGTAAGTCCCCTCATGTAAACAGCAAATCACAACGAACCAATTGAGGGTATTCCATAGCATTTCGGAACCTTGGAGTTGAACATAAAAACTTTCTGGCAATCTTAGCGTATGGGATTCTTTGATCAAGAGAGAATGGAGTAGCCTTCGGATTACTTTGTTTTGCTGATTGGTGCAGTCACAAAAATCACATCAACAGGTAGTGATAAAGATAAATGTCAATTGGTAGTACAAAATTTCAATATTATGTCATATATCATATATGTCTAGGACGATTCAAATTAAAATTATTACAACTAGAAAATTTGAAAATAATATAATCAAAAAATTGTATATTGGTCTTCAATCTTCATCAAAAGGATCTATATCAAAGTCATCATTTGGTTCAACATCATTTGAACCGCAAACAAATGGAGTGCCACTCCCACTATGTACATCATGTGTAAGAGTCTCATCACCATCTATATTGACTCTAGCAAGCTCTACAATAGATGCATTTAAGTTGATATACTCAAGGGATATATCCCAATTCTTCATTGCCCCTTTCTTGTAGTCATCTTGCTTATGTGATAGGAGACACAAGTTGAAATGGATATAAATCAAGTCTTCTACTTCTTTTTGCAGACAACTAGTTACACTTCACTAAGTGGATAAAGGAGTATGTACTCCAATTCCGTTCAGTCAAAGAAGAACTTGCAACTTGTTGAAATTGGAGAGAAAATTAACACAACTTAAAAATAAAAAATAAAAAATAAATTAAAGAATGGTAAGTACTAAAGTCTACAAATATGAAAAAATAAAAAATAAAAAATGCTTACTTGTGATAGAATCTTGATTGCAAGAGGTTGGAGGAACAAATAATAGTGCCCATTAAGGGACCACCATGTACAAACATCTTCCTTGTATTGGTCTCAAAGAACAGAAATATTATGATCTTGTCCTAAGATGAACCCGCCAAACTCTTTCCTAACATTATTCACCACTTTTGGATCTGAGAAGATTATTTGGAATACCAACTTGTACCCATTAGCAATTTCACTATCTCTATATGATGCAGTTCTCCCTGGAAAAACAAGTATCTTTGTGCTATAATATTTGGGGGATAATGCATATGCAAGGAGATGCAATGGCTTGTTCATTTTGTTGTAGTGGTGATGAATGATTTTTTCCATACATTCAAAAAAATGTTTCTTTGGAGTCATTATCTTTTTGTGCTATTATGACCTTTATTTTTTCTATCATGGAGTCGATGCCATCATATATTTCCCCCAAACATGGCCAATTTGTATTAGCAAACTTGATCATACTCATGATAGGCTTGGTGAAACTCAAGACATAGTCCACATGATCCCACCAATTGCCATCTAGGATCAATGACTAGACCTTCCAGGTCCTCTCTGAATTTGATTTCTTCCAAATGCTCCATTTGTGGCTAATGAAAATGGCACCTAATGCCTCTTGCACCTTCACAAGTTGTCTCAAAATAATTGTGTGTGATGTGAATCAAGTCTCAGCAACCTAATGTTGTGTAAAAAATAAGTTAATAACACATTAAAATATAAGCAAACATAGCATAAATTAAAATTTAAAATAAATTAAATTAAATTTACTTTCAATGATTTTGAATTTGAGAAAGTTTTGAAAATTCCTTGTGACGTGATGGTTTGTTAGAAACATTTGGATCTTCTCAATCTCAATGTCATTTCTTTCACCCAATATATTTGAGTACCAATCGCTTGCATCACCAAGTTAAGGGAGTGTACGGTACATGTTGTCCAAAAAATATGTGCATACCTTTCCTCAACCAAAGCACCTGCTGCCCTACAATTTTTTGCATTGTCCGTATGAATTGGACATCATTTTCAAGACCCACCATCTCTATGAGGATTTTAGCATCCTTGATTTTCCCCTCACAATCAACTTCCTTAAAAAACATTGCCCTTTTGGGGGACATTGCAATAATATTTATTAAAGGTCAATTTTTGCAATCTTTCCATCCATCAAAAATAATAGACACTCCTGTTTCAATCCAATAATTTTTAATTGGTTTGAATGATACCTATACAAAAAAAATTCCTTTTCCAATAAGATGGTGCACACCTTTTCATACCTAGGACCTATGAAACTAGAAGGTGCATTATTGATTGTTGTCACCATTCCCCACCAATGTGGTGATCTCACTAAGTTGAAAGGAAGACCATTGGTATAAATGCAATGTGCAATTTTGTCCTTGCAATGTCTCTTATTTCATTTTGAAATGCCTTAATCAATGGGCCTCTTTTGCGAGAAGGAGAGGGATCTTCTTCTTGGATAGAGGGAATCTCCAAGAAAGGATGTTGGGAGGCCATTATTGAATTTGTATGTGCCTTCAGTGATGTTTTTCTTGCTAAAGGATGAGGTTTAATTTTTCTCTCTTACTCATAGTATCAACTTCTTTTTGTTTTTTAATGAATTCCATATTTTTTTCTTTTGGCAACCCCTTCTTATTTTTCCCTCCACATTCTAATTCCACACCCACTTATAGCACATAAGCAAGCTTTCACTAGACTATATGAGCTCTTAAGTTGGGCTCTACACTCATTACAATTTCAAATAAATGCTCCACCTCTTGGAAGTTGATTGAGCATCGTAATGTATTTCCATAGAGGAGATGCTTGATCACATTTAAATTGTTTATTTGTCTAAGTGTCCACTGAAATTGAACTAGTGACCATTCCAAATAGATTGCAATTTACTGTTATAAGAAATTATTAAATTAAAAAAATGCAAGCCTACAATATGTATAAACTAATAGAAGTTCAAAACAAACACCAAAAAATAATATAAAAATCTTGAAACTAGTTTTTTTTTCCAAAAAAACTGATTTTTTGTTTAAACTTGAAAAAACTTGCTAAAACATTGAAAGAATTAGTTAAAATACTTACCTTAGATGAATAGATCTCCTTTGTGCAAGCTATAATCACCCCCTTGGCACTTTGTGATTGTTCTCCTTCAAAAGAATCAACTACCTTTCAAAATGCAAAATGGCTTAGCAAGAATGAGTTTGTGTGAAATGGAGTTTTATTTGTCAAACAACAAACAATAAGGGGCACATTTTTCGTTTTTAGGGTTTTTATTTTTTATGGTTTAGAGTTTAAAAAATCACTTTTTAATGTGTTTTTGGTTTCTTTTTGTGTTGGTGTAGCCACAGGAGTGGCTAGGATGCTCCCTAACCGCTCCCAGGGAGCTACCATCATTGCTCCTGAGCCTGGATCGGTTGGGTATGAGAATGGGACTCAGATTAGGAGGACCTGACTACTTAGCATATGATTATAAATTACAAATCCATATTATAATTTCTACAAGTTTCATTAATGGAAGACATGGGGCCAACACAATTTTTTGTTTTTTCCTTTTAAACCCAGGGCAAGGACCTAGGGGTGGTAACCCCCAACTAGGTCTAGGGGTGCCCCTCATTAATGGTTTGGGGGCAGGGATCCTAATGAGTTGTGGGGGTAGCTCTCTTGGTGTGTTCCATGTTGTGATATAGGGCAAGGTTGAGGGGTGAAATCATTGTCACCAAGCCCAAATTAAGGCCTTCAAGACCACATGGACCTTGAAACTTATGATTTTTTGACAATTTTGTTAATATCTTGGAGTGAGAGCTAAGTGAAAAAATTGTGAAAAATGATTGTCATTATGCAACTGTGGGCTAGTTTATGGGTGACAACTCATCAAGAAATTGGGAAAAACTTGCAGCTGAGTTTAGTTGCCAATATTTGGGCCAAGGATTTGTCTTGCAAGATTTTGTGAATCTTTGAGTTTTTAATCTATGAAAGAACTAGAGATTAGAGAGAACTCCATGCTAAAGAGAGGCTTGGTGAAACCACCAAAGGAGAACAATAAGCCCATGTAGAGGAGGAATCTCTTTCATACTATTTTCCAGTCTAGAGGTAAGTGCTGCAAAGTTATTGTAGATAGTGGTAGCAGAAATAACTTAATCTCTGTAGAAATAATGGACAAGTTAGTCCTGAAAAGATTGGCACACTCGAATCCTTACAAGGTGTCATGGCTATAGATTGGCCACCTGTTGATGTGATTTTCGTGACCGCACCAATCAGCAGAACAAAGTTTCCCAAACGGATGCCCTATTCTCTCTTGAACAAAGTATTCAGCGTGCTAAGATTGCGAGTGAGATCACGCTTTCAACTCCAAGGTTCCTTTAATGCGAATAGACCCAGTTTGGTTGATGTGTATTTGCTGTGTTCTTACGAGGGGACTTACGTAGTTGTTCAGAATACGTGCAGTAACAACCAATATATGCTTTTGAAAGGGATTTTGTGCGAATGATTTAGCTTTAGAGTGCAAGTTTCCTAAAACTAACCAAAAGTGTAAGGAATTTGAATGGCTGCAGAGATTTTGAAAATTTAAACTTTAACCTAAATGCAAGGGATGTTATGCTTAACTTCAATGTACTTCAACAAACATTGTCTAGCCTCCTGTTGGACAGCTTCAACAAAGTAAGTGCAATCTTCAAAGGATAAGAAAGATGTTCAAATCACGATTCAATAATGCAACTACCATCACAACGATGCATAACTACACATGAATCTTGACCGAAATTAAGTGTAAAGTGTTCCAGTTGACCACGCAAGACAAGCTTACCATCAGTAAGAATGTTAGTGGTATGGATAAAAGAAGCTCACTTACATCAAGCATAAGCATCCATATTTAACTATTAGCATGAAATTAAGTCCTAGTTGAAGTCAAAGGAAGAAGAAACCTCACGACTTACTCACAACAAAGTTCAAATTCACCATCAATGAAATGCTTTATTATGATTAGCCTTTTGTGACAATCTCTTACAAAATTCTCAAAGGGAGAATTCCCCTTCTTCTTCAACAATGTAATGAAAACTAATCTAACTCAAAAGTATCTACTCTCTATTCTGCTTCAAAAGTTGCTGACTACTCTCTGATTCTGACTACTAGATTACAAATGAGGGGGACTCCCCCTTATATAGCTGGCCAAGTCCGATGGACGGTCCAGATTGAATTACAACGGAGGGCTCAGATCGAGCCACCTCAGCCCTAGACGAGTTTTCCCTAAAAACCGCCAGAAGGTGGAGGAGTGGTGTCATAAATGCTCCCAAAAATAGCAGATTCCTCCTTGACCATCATGAGCAATTAATGCCCACTACCCTTCTAGAAGATTCTCGTCCATGACTCGGATTCCTTTGCTCCTCTCTCTAATCGCGTACGCTACGAATCGTGCCAGCACCTCATCGACCTCCTCCTCAGAAATTGATGGAGTAAGATTTAGCTGATATTCCAGGATTGCCACCATCTGCTCATGCTTTTCACAAGATTTTCCCCAAGTCTCAATAGAATCTTGTGTACTCTGAATAATCGCTGAAAATGCCGTCATGTTCTCAAAGTCCAGCTGAGAGAACCTCTTCATCTTGGAGAAAAAAGGTTGCAACCTTGCCTTCAATCCGTTAATTTCAATCTCCTCAGCGGTCATCCTTTTGGCGAACACCGCCTCCAATGTGTTGAGGATACCCTCGTGGATATTCCTCATTGCTTTCCTGATCCTAGCGGACTCCATAGCTGCTGTGTCGAAGAAACTCTTCCCTGTGAATGCCGCCGAATGCCACCCACGAAAATCATACCTGTCACCTGCTTGGATTACTCCTTCATTCACCAAAGTTTGCGTGGGCACACGCATCAAAACAGCAAGGCGAGGAATAGTTTTGTCTTGAAAAATATGGGTGTCTCCCCAAGCTTGCTCGACATTATCTAGGCGTGAAAGGATATTAGATGCACTTTGAAATGATGAGACAAGATCAGCCATGAATTTTTCTGCCTCAGTGCGGATACCGCTTATCCACTTGTCTCCTTCCCGTACAGCTCTCCTTATCTCCTCAAGCCCGCTGATTGGCTCTCGTGGTAGCTCAGGCCGAAGCTCTACCACTGGGTTCTCCTGAGCAACTGGATGTGCCAGATGTTGCACATACTCGACCAAAGCCTTGTGCTCCCTTTTCAATCTTTTGTACTTTCCTTCCTTCTTCACCAGCCTGTCCTTCAATGCCTGGAATGATCTTTCAGCTTCCTCGACCACTTGCACGCCGGAAGGACGTCCCAATTCAACTGTGGTGATCATGTAGTTTTCCGGCATTGCATCACTCAAATCGTAATCTTCTCTTGGAACAGCAATATGGAGGCTGCGTGAACCTGCCTCATTAGTTTCCATCCTTGTATACTTCCTGGCTCTCTTCCTCTTAGGCGACTTGCTTGTTCTGTTTAGAAGCTCTTCCATTTCAACTGCCAGGTCAGCATCATCATCCTGGTCTCTCCTAATTGCCCGTGAAAGCCAATTGCGTTGAATATCATAAATAATGAGGGGTTGTTCCTCAGTTGCCTCCACTTCACGGACCTCCTCCCGAGCAACATTCTGCTGAGGCTTAATTATTTCAATGTCTTGATCGCTCTCTTCACGAGCTCCAACGTCTTCCTCTCCGAAGGAAAAATCGAAGTGGGTATCCGTTTCTGTCTCTTCTTCTTCCTCTGGTTGATTGGCACCTTCAGGATCAATGACGCTCTGAGTATCTAACTCCCTCGGCATTGGTTGGTTAACTTCCCCAACCTCTGGCTCTTCATTCCCTCGAGCTCTCTGATATGCAAACAATGAGACTTCACGCACACTGGAAGAGTGAGTCACCAACTGAGTAGATGTTGTGTCCTCCAACCTTTGAGGTTCCAGCTGAATGGGTTCCTCTTGCTGTGGTGGTTCCACGACTTGGGCAATTTGTTTCTTTCTCTTCGCCGACACTGGTGGCCTTTTATCACCCATGAGGTCGTATGTGAAAGCAACTGACCTCCTCCTTAATCTGTGAACACGTTCTTCTACCCAAGCCCTTGTAAAAGTCAAAACAGGAATAGACAAGATGTCTAAATCCGTAATCCTCGGTTCAGCCCAATCTACTGGTGGGATTGGCGTGTTCTTTATGGATTCATAATCCGGATGAGTTATCCTAGAATCCTCTTCGACTTGATCTGGCACTTGGATTACTTCACATTCTCTGATCAACTTGAGAGGCAACCTCGAAAATGTTCTTTTCCTAATCTTAGTCTCACTTCCAGCATTCGCCCAGAAATCTTCTAGGTGAGCTTTTTGTCTGTACTCTACACCTTGCACTGTTCCAATCTTTCCCTGAGGATCGAAATCCTGCCGGCTGGTGTGTAGAGTCAATTTATAGAACTTCAATTCTTCCTCAGCCTCCTTGGCTGCCTGCAGAGTAGGGCATTCTTCAAGTGAGTTTCCCAACACAATGGGGAAGTGCAAGCCTCCCTTCTTCTTTCTCCTTATGATTTTGTCGTAGGCTACTAGTTGCCTAGACAGCTCAAGTAGTATCATCCTGTTCGTTGGGTACCTCGGTAATCTGTAGACGTACGAGTCATACCCCGGCAGCCTTAAATAAGTAAACTTTGGGAATTGGACGAACCAAAACCCGTATTCTTCTATCAGCATCTGTGCCTCTTCAGATATCCTTTGTTGTAACCTTTGTTGGAGGGTCCTTGTGATATACATGGTGAAAGCATCATTTACTCTCTCGAAGTCAGCTGTGTGCGTGAGGTGCAACTGTTTGCAGGACTCGTGAATCTTGAACTGATTGTATCCACAGCCAATTGGTTCTTGATACGCCAACCCTCTATACTTTGTCATGCGAGCAAGCATGTAAATAACATACGAGCTCATGTAGAATGTTCTCGTTCTTTTCAGATCCCAGAACTGTTCATCAATATTGTCACTTATCATCTGTGCCCAATTTACTTGCTCCTTGCCTTCGAGCACCACGCTGATGTAGAAGAACATCCATGGCTCGAACACAAATGATTGTGGGCTGCCGTTAACCCTGCTAAGCAGCATAATGATATCGCAATACTCCTGCTTCAGCTCTTCTGAAATTATCTGCTTAGGTAGCCTGGCAGCAAGAGGCTTCGGCTTTCGCATCCAAGTGGTGTTTATCCTCTTCATGCATTTCTCAAAGGACGTGGCGTACATCTTGTCAGCCTTTGCCTTGGATTTATACAACATATTATCTGTAGCTAGTATCCCAAACGTCTCGCCAATTGCGTCAGGTGCAAAGTGGGCCAATATCATACCATTTGGAGACACAATAGTCCGATCATCGGAGTTGTAAAAGTTGGTGCACTCCAAGATCAGCTCTGGACACCGAACTGTTGGTTGGAACCCTGCTGCTGCGTACAATCCGCTCTTCACAATGTTGCGCGATGCCTCTGTCGGAAGGTTGCCACCCTATCCATACATTCTGCGCATGAAAGCCTCGAGGTTGAAAGGCCCCAGGTTGGTGTCCGTCAAGTTGCCAAACTTCGACACAATCTTCGATTCTGGAATGAAGGACTTCTTCAGACTTTTGATAATCGCCTGCCTGGAGGCGTTTTCTTTAACAGCTTCGTTGTTCCCAGCCTTGGCTCCAGCTTTGCTGGCTCTAGCAACATCAGCCTTTCGTCCATCAGCCATCTGCAAAACAAGAAACAAACATTACACTTCCAACTTTTTAAAATAAAGATCATGTGGGATGGCTGGCGAATGAAGTTGGCTGCAAAAATAAATGCAAGTTAATATCTTCAGCATCACACTTCGACTTCAAACCTCGGTATATTTAAACTTTGAATTCCAACAACTTGCAGCCAAAAGAAATTTTTCTCCAGCAATCTCAACTTCAGCAAATGCGTTAAGTTTCAGCAACATTTAAATCAACCACTTTGGAAGTTATACATCAGCAACTTCGAAGATTTAAAATCAGCAAGCTTGCAAGTTATAAATCACCAAGTTTCAAATCAGCTCTTCGATAGTTATAAATCAGCAACTTCGAAGAATTTAAATAAGTTCGAGAGTTTCAAATGAGCAGGTTCAAATCAGCAAGTTTCAATAATTTCCAATCAACTTTTCGAGAATTATAAATCAGCAACTTCGAAAAGTTTTAGCAATCTCAAATCAGCACTTCGAAAGTTATACATCAGCAACTTCGAAGGCTTCAACAAATTCAAATTTGATTTGGTTCTAACATTCAGCAACTTCAGAGAATTTAGAGCTCAAGTAATTTCAAATTCAAACAAATTCGACCTCCAGCATAATTAAATGATTTCAGCTTTTTCAACTTTCAACTTCGAAAACATTTCAACTTTCAGCAAAATATAAAGTCTCAGCAACTTCGAGTACTTACCTCAGCAACTTGGAGAAATAAAAAAAATGCTTAACACTTCAAACTTTATTTCGAATCGCAGCAACCTCGCAACTTAGCAACTTCGAGAAATCAACTCTCAGCAACTTCGCAACTTCGAGAACTCTTAAATTGAAAATATTAAATATCACAACTCAACTCACCAGCATAAATCTCAGCTTCGAATCTTGTGAGATGAGAATGAAAATCCTCAAAGTTTTATATCCAAAAGCTGGTGCTAATTTCAGCAGATGCCATTTATTCTTTTCATCATGACTGACGCATTTGCTAAATTTAAAAGGGAATATTCCAGTCGTCTTGCAGTTGTTATGACAATTTGCTATTTAGGGAGATTCTTTCCTCAATTCAAATTTAAAATTTCCCTCTTGACTGCCAGTTACCTTCAGTAATTTCGAAAAATCATTTTTACTCCGATTTGAAATAATCTCAACTGCCTTTTTAAAATGGCACATTTAATTTAAAATTTAATTTAAATGCCATTTTAATTTATTTCTCCAACGCACTTTTAAAAATTCGACGTTAATACTTTAAAATGGCTAGGCAAAATTTATTTTCCATCCATAATTAACTCCGAAATAAATTCCCCACGATTAAAATCATCCGAACTTTAAAATTTCATGTGTTAAAATTAAAGGGGAATTTAAATTTAATACTTAGGAAAATAATTAAATTAATTAAACTAATTAATTTCTCCGACTTAGGCAAATTTTAAAATTAATCGCCTAGAGAAATTTTTATATCTTCCAAACGCCTTTGCTTGATTTTTATTATTAACGCATTTTGATTTTACCTTTTGGGCGCAATTTGAAGGGGGAACTTTAACCTTTCAACGTTTAATATTTATTTATTCCCCTTTTAAACCAAGGCGCATATAATTAAATCCAACGCCTTCTAATTTTATTCTCATATCGAAATTGGTGGATTGTTAAGCTTTAAGGCGCATTTGGAGGCTCCTCTTTATTTTCACGCCTTAGGTTATTTTCAAAACCTTTCAAGTTGCTAGACGCATTTAACATGATCTTCTTTCAATGTCAACATTTAACCTTTAATCAATACTCTCTCTTTGCTCAAGGCGCAAACAAGAGGTTAGGCTTCCAAGTTTTGAGTTGTACATGCCTTAGAATATTTCCAAAATCAATTCCCTGAGGTAAGGCGCATTAGGATGGGGGAGCTTGCACTTTTAAACGACTTAGAATATACTTTGAAGCTAGGCGCAACTGAGGGTGTGAGGTTTCAATTTAATTCCTACGCCATAGAATATTTCTCAAGCTCATCTTCCTTGGGCGTATCTTGTAGTTTAAGTTGAGGGCGCATTTCCACCTCTCGTCTTTCATTATAAACACTTGAATGCTTCTTCAATCTCTTCCTCCACCAAGGTGCATTTGAAAGGGTTTGCTTCTATTTGGGGGCGCATTTTACAAGCTGAACTTTCGAGTTTCAAACACCTCCTGTCCTTAGGCGCAAATAAGATGGGGAACCTCCAGTTTATCATTTGAGGCGCAAATGAGATGGGCAACTCTTATTTTCACGCCTTAGAATATTTCTTGAAGTAGGGGCGCATATGGGAGAAGCAACTTCAAATTTTAACACTTAGCAAAAATTTCTAACTCCTTCAGGGAGGGGCGCAAATAGCCCTTAGTGCTTTCAATTTTTGGCTTAGGCGCAAATATCAAGTCAAGCCTTAAGTCAAGCTTCCAGGCGTATATGAACTATGGCACTTCCATTTTGAAGAGGGGCGCATTTTGACCCATAAACGTCAAGTTTCCTGCCTTAGAAAATTTAGAGACTCTTTGCAAAGTGGGGCGCATTTGGAGGTAGTAGCTTTAACTTAAAAAAAAATTTCCATATCATCTTCTTCCAAGGACGCATTCAAAGGGGGCTACTTAGAAACTTTTAATCACTTTATCCTCAGGGGCGCATTTTGAGTCTTGTACTTTCAATCCTGCCATGGGTGCATTTTACATATCAAACTTTCAATTTATGCCTTGGGCGCATTCACCATGGTCTTCTTCCAATTTAAGGACTTAGCCAACTTTCTATTCCAAGGGCGCATTTAGCATGGGGGGGCTTTCATTTGTGACCTAGGCGCATTTTGCACTTGCAACTTTCAATCTATGCCTTGGGCGCATTTGGACCCTGCTACTTCCAGTCTCGACACTTAGTAAAATTTCACTTTCAGCACCTTTGAAGAGGGGAGCATTTGATAGGTGGAACTTTTACTTTCTGCGCCTTAGAATATTTTCACCCAACACAAGCCCAGGCGCATTTAGAAGGGTGAACTTCCACTTTACATGCCTTAAAGAAATTTCATCACCCCCTTCCAGGCTAGGCGCATATGATCCATAGAGCTTTCAATTTTCATCATTTCAAGTGACTAAGGCGCATTTCATAGGGTGAGCTTTTAGTTTTCCAGACTTAGTCAATTTTTTGCCTCTGTTCGGCTTCTCAAGGTGGACTTCAATGCTGGATTCCAAATTTTATCCGTTTTAGTGAATTTTATGCCCTCTGCCAGATTTAAGTTGATTTTCCTTAGTCAACCCTAATTCGCCCTGACTTTCTATTTTTAGAAAGTTCCCTGAATTTTGCGCCGTCAACTGAATTCTGACTCCAGAAAGCCTGATTTTTGCCATGCTCTGAATTTCGACTGATTTGTGCTGTTGATACCTGATACCTGTTTACACCTGCTATTTTTAGCAACCTGCTAAAAATAGAAATTGCTCAGAAAGTCTTCAATTTTCATGTGCCAATTGCCTGAAGCGTGGTGATCGTAACTAGATGTTGCTCCTGCTTGACTGTCCTGTTCTGCCCTTGATTTTAGGAAACCCTAATTTCTCTACCCTGGACTGCTAAAAATAGCAATTATCTAATTCTTCATCCTCTACAACTCCGTTTGTCTCGAAATTCGCGCCACGGATCCCTTATCACATGTTTGACTTGTACCTACTGAGATCTGATGTCAACCTGCCATTTATAGCTACTTTTTAGGTGACTTACTATTTATAGTAAGTGTTGGTTTCTGAAACTTCCCTAGCTCCGTTTGAGTTGAAATTTGGATAGCGTGCTCCTTGTTGATGAACTTGCATGTATGCGCTGCGCCCGAGATCAACTTTCTATTTATAGCCTACGTTTGGAACACCTTACTAAAAATAGCAAGTTCTCCGATTGCCTTCAAATTTTGCTAGCAGACTTCCCGAAAGATGCTGATCGTAGTGGATACTTCAGTTTTGGGGCATTTTGTCGTTTGATTCCTCATTTTTAGCGCTGAAACTTGAAACCCTAATTTTATGCATGTTCCTCAGATGAGCTCCGTTTGACCCCGTTTCAGTTGCATGACAATCAGTTTGCCGCTCCAAAGTGCTGAGTAGCTGTCTAAGTGGTACCTGTTAAAAATTAGAAAGCGGCCGAAAAAGTGACCGTCCGGCTGTTGGATGATTTTGCATGAGACACTGCCCGAATAATCTTGAAAAACCCAGAAAAACCCAGAAAAATCTCCAACATGCAAGCACTGGCTAAAAATAGTAAGTTTCTGAAAAGTGATCGGTTCCACTTGCATGTTACATCGTTGCGAAGCTCTTGGAAAACCCAGAAAGAATACGTCGACATGTGCTGAAGAAGTCTGCATGCAAACCCTAATATCGGCCTCCGAAGGTTGAATGCTGAAAGTTGTTATCTTGCTTTGCATGTCATATCGCTGTGAAGGTCTCGAAAAACCCAGAAGGAATCTCCGAACATGCATCAGAAAATGTAACATATAGACTTTGGAATTTGCTCTGGAAGCCAGACTGCTAAAAATAGCAAGTCGTCTGTTTTCGCTCAAATTTTGTCAGAAATGAACTTGAAGTGCTCGGAATGCAATGAAGTTGTCTGAATGTGAAAATCTTGAGAAAATCAACCCTAAACTGACACTTACTAAAAATAGAAAGTTGGCAGAACTTAGTGAAAATTTAGGGGTTACTTGCTGAAAGCATCGTGATAGCACTGCTAGGCTCAAAAGTTGATCAACCAACTCAACTTGACCCTGGAGTGATGTGAAACCCTAATTTTAGACTTGGCCAAATTTTACGTTCAGGCTCGCAAACGGGAGCATCCCCGGAAAGCAGATAGCAGAAAAGAAGCAGAAAAAGAGACAAAACCAAAGCCAAAAGACCAAAATGGAGCAAAAATTTATGGGTCCCCATTTTGAATGGGGCGATGTGTGAAAAGGTCACAACACCACCATGTAGCAGTAAGGGAACAACACCTTGTTAGTTTTCAAATTCTTTATTATAAAGATGAAGTGTGGTGACATCGTGCCTATGGATGTGTGTAATGTCCAATTGGGTATAGATAATCTATCTCTACAATGATTTCATGTCCCAGCAAAGCCACTTGGGCATTTATCCACTTGTAAGCAGCATTTCTTTACCACATGTGGATAAATGCTATCATATACCATTCCATTTTTTATGCATTTCAATGTGATAGGTTTGTTTCCCTGAGAGACCATTGCACTTTTTTGATAACTAGAAACATCAAATTCAGTGATAAAGGGCTTGACAGAATTAAAAGCAGCTGGTATGTATTTGTGCAAAAGGGAGCACTTCTTTAAAAAATTTGAAGACCTTTGGAACAATGAAAAACATCTCATTTTGTTTTCAATAGGTCAAACAGAGAAAAGAAGGTTCCAAGTCCCTGACAGCAAAATAAAACATCTCTTTTTGTTAAGTTGGTTAGTGGTCAGGCAATGGATGAGAAATTTTTTACGATTTTTGAGGAAATGGATAATCTCTTGCTGTATATGAGAATGCTGCTAAACAAAGCCAAGACAAATTTTTGCAGATGTTTAGTGAACACATTATTTGGTAGTGCTTAGAAGGCTGGTGGAGTATTGTTTGTTATGGTATTATGAAAATATTTTTATTTGAACTTCAAATTAGCCATTAACGACATTTTCAGATAAAGAATAAATTCAGGCACAAGAAATGTGTAACCATGGTATTTATCTTGGGAGAAGATAATTTAGTTTGTAGGCTATTTTAAGTGGTTTCCAAGTTTTAAAGTGGTGTTTGGTAGGGTCCAAAACTGCAAGTAGTTTGTTGTAAGTCATCTGAAAGACTACATACCTTGCAGTGTGCAGCAATTTTACAACCCTTGGTGTTGGTTAGCTCAAGTAGGTCTCCTTGCCTCTTAGACATGTTTGTATTCTTTATGTACTGTCTAGAAAAGTGATTTTAGTAATAATAGAGTTTTACTTTGAGAAGCTTCCCTTGGAATTCCAAATTTTCCTGCTTTTCTAACAGTCTAGCTTTATTAAGAAGTGTTCAGATTTGAGCATTAAAAGGAAAATTCTGATAATCAAAATGTTGAGTTTTCTGGTTGATTATCAGATTTTAAAACAGTAATGGTCTCAATGTGTTCTGAGTGATGTCTTCTCTTGGTTTAGAAGTTAAAAAGGTGCTTGATAACGTTTTTAGTGAAGTTCACCCTAAGTACTTGATAGCTTCCTGAGTGAAGAGCACCCTTGGCAAAGTATTTAGTTCCATTCAATTTAGCCGTCAGATCATCAACCTTTGGCATAGGAATGTCTTTGGTGATAATTTAGCTGGGTTTTGTGTACTCATAATACATAAGTCATACAGACCACATGAGTTCTTCTGGAAATAACAATTTTTGCTGCTAATAACCCCAGGAATCTCTTGTTCTCAGTTTTTAAAAATGGCCATATGCTTTGGGACAGTAATGTGGCACACATATTTGGTTCATATATAATAGCTCATTCTATGCCTTTACTAGCAGGGGCAATTTTAAGGGTGCACCTTTTAAATTCAAGGAATATGAAATGCGGTGAACCTTCTTGCTGATTGTATTTTTTTGTTTGCCAAAAATGTAAGATATAATAAATACATAAATAAAAGAATGTTGAACATTATGGTTTTTCTGGAAAATCAAACATGCCAATGAATATTTGTCGAGTAAGGAGTCTAAAAATATATTAAAAAATCTTTTTTTTGGAGTTTGCTTTTCTAATTGAATGATTAAACTATATAAATATTTAGTAAACCCTTTTTTATCCAAGTGAAAATGTTGCAATTTCTCAAGTTTTGATAAACATCATGTATTACCATTAATATTATGGTGCCATGTCCCAATACTTTACTGTGATAATATGATTCCTAAAAGTTTATGTTCATATTCTGGTATGTAAATTTGATATCAGCTCATAGCTAGAGTAGATAATATAAAAGCCAAGTGTATGCATTTTAGGTTATGTTGAAGAAATTATGAGACATTATTTCTTGTAAATCTTCAATGGTCTAGTACTTAGTGGATGGTGATTTCAACTGGATAAATTTAGTTAATTGAAATGATATTGTGTTGTGTATCCCTTGCTAGTTTTTCTAATTTTTTTTAATTTGTATACAGGTTAGTAAAGGGGGGTTTCTGGAAGTTGGTGTTCAGACATATGGAAGTGGATTGTGGCACACTTGGTTTGACAGAGATTTGACAGTTGCTGGCCGAGTGATTGTAAAGCAAAATATTGATAATGGTCTTTCATACAGTCAGGAGCTTGTTAGGATCCAAGAACCTATACTCCGAGTACCCACTCTTGCCATTCACTTAGACAGGTAACTCAGAGTATGTCTATTCTGCTTTTCACAGAGATTGACTACATATTGGACTGTTGATTTTCAGCTGCAGGATACCATGGTACTTTGAATCATGCTCCTTGTCTGTTTATTGCTTGCATCAGAATAATATTTTATTATGCTGAATATCCTGTCTATTAGTTCTGATGCAAAAATTCTGACATCTAAAATTGAGGGAGGTGATGTGTGTGGCCTAGCAATATCTATACTTATAAGTTTTTTGAGCAGAAAAGCAGGCTTGGCTTGTCCTTTCAGAGGGTGTAGGTTCTTGAGGGTGCTTGGCTTCTACTTTCCCTGCTACTCATTTTTAAACTAAGACTGTTGAAGTTAATTCTACATACTTTAGTCCAAACTTTCATCTCTTCATATGGAGGTATATCCATGCCGGCATCTGGCAAATTCATCGCCAGCAATTCATCGCCAGCAATTCATCGAAGGAAAATTCACCGTCAGCAATTCACCGCCATGGAAAATTCACCAATGGAAAATTCACCGCCAAGTAAAATTCACTGCCAGCAATTCACCAATATTTTTTAATATATATTTCAAAAACTTGGTGAATTGCTGGCGGTGAATTTTACTTGGTGGTGAATTTTCCGATGGTGAATTTTCCATGGCGGTGAATTGCTGACGATGAATTTTCCTTCGGTGAATTGCTGGTGATGAATTTTCCTAGAGCCATCCTTGCCAATGAGGATGACAGTATTTTCTGTATAAACTTCATCGTAATTATTGCTTCTCCTGTAAAAGAATAAAAACTGTTGCTATTCATATATGCTTGGAGTGAAGCTCCCCCTGCACAGTGATTAAGTTTTGACTTCTGATAATGTTATTATTTTGTGAGTTGTACAGGGAATCGAATGATGGATTTAAAGTTAATACACAGTCTCACCTTCTACCAATTCTGGCAACAGCTATCAAGGTTTGGATTATATTCTCAAGCACCATTATCAGTTATTTTATTTTGCATATATTGCATTCATTTGCCTAATCAAATGTGTAAAGCATGAGAATTGGCTTTTCAATAGGAAATATTCTGGCAGCGATTCTTATAGATCATTCATAAATGATATCTCATGTAACTCTTGCAAATTGGAAGATCAACTACAAAATATGGCTTGCTTCTCACATGGGACAGTTTTTCTTGCTAGAACCTCTCCTTTGGTGCCTGCCAAGATTTTATTCAGCATATAAAACAACCAGCTTAGGGAGAATGTGGTGGAACTATTTCAGTTCCTAGGGGGTTTTGCTTTATTATTTGTGGTGATTTTGGTCTAAAACCCTAGGTATCTCCATGGTGCCACCACTTTTCTTCTATTTTGAGGTTGACTTGTTATTGCCCGTTTGAAATAACTTAAGTGACTGCCTTATGCCTTTTTGTTCGTTAAATGAACAGCCCCATTCCCTCATGACCATCTACCAGCAATTATCCCACATGCTTCTGAAAACACTTAAGTTACCTTTTAAGTGCCTGTTTAAGCGGTTCTCATTGTTGGCTACGTGTTGCCTTCTAATTGTGTTGTCTTCAGTTAATGCATCGTGCTTTCTAGCCTTCTATCACAAATAGAATTTGTGACGCTGCTATATGATGATATCTGTCAGCCTATTATTTGGTTGCAACTCTCCTTCGCATCGCAGATTTTTCCTTGTTGTGCTCTTCTTAAAATGTGATAGCCCAATAGCTCGACACCTTCCATCACCTCATTTGAGTGCATACTTTCTTTGCATCACAATTTCTATCCGCCAAAAGCTATCCAAAGTTGCGGTAGCAAACTCGCTTAAATGAAAGTGCACTTTACACGTGGTCATTCCTTATTTGGTTGTAGCTTCTTAGTTCATCACAATTACATCAAGCCCGAGGTTGTTCAAGAATGTGACAAAGCACTCTTCTTCCACGTGTCCATGGGCCCACTCTAGTCTGCAACTACTCAACATTTGGTGTCTCTTGATTGCATCGCATGGTTGTAGTGTATCACAACTTCAACAAAGGATTTTCAAACTCTTGCGATGTGTTAAGTGGATGCAATGGCCATTGTTTGTGCTTGCCATATTTTAATCGATGGCCATTTTTCAAACTTGGCAAACGGATACATGCATGCATTCATTTTGCTCGAGTTTGCCTTAATTGCAGTAAAAGACTGTTTCCTACTATCACTATAAGGAAATTTACATAAGGAAAAGCAATTCATTTTGCTAAAAATTGTCAAAATTCTATGCAAAGAAATTTCAAGTACTGGCATGTCTTATACAAATTTTCAAAAGAAAAATTAGGGTTTCTAAGCGTGCAAATGGGTGAGTAAAATTTAATATTTGTTAAGAATTGCATTCTCTATTATACCTTCTAGAATTGAATGAATTAGGGTTTTTTAGAGTGCATTGCAAAATCTTTTATGCTCAAGTAAAAACCCTAGTTTGATAGAAACCCTAGCTTGTTCTGTAAAACCTCCAAAATGAGTCAATCTTCTTCAAAAGATCGAGGAGTTAAAAGGAGTTTGGAGGAGGATTTGATAAAACAATTGCCTAAATTATCAAAACAAGCCAAGCATGCTCAAGGCACTAGGGTAATCACAAAGCGATTTGTTGATAGGGTGTTGGTGTTTAAATTTGCACCTCTAGAATGTGGATTTGAAAAAGACATTTATGCACAGTAAAATTGCTCTTCAAATTAGGAGGGGAAGCTCCCTCTTGCTGATGGTATGAAAGAAAGTAAATTAAAACTAATTCACCTATCTTTTTGTTTTAGCTAGGGCACAAGGTTTATAAAACACAAACGCCGCAACTAAGATTTTCTAATTAAGAACTTCAACTACTTCTAACTTAAGCTAAAGACGTTTCTAACTTCTCAAGTAATACGCAGAGCAAGAGAATTAGAAATGAACAAGGTTTGATTCTCTGACCAAAGTGCTTAAATAAACTCTTTCCCAGCATTCACCTACTTACTTTCAATGTAAGCTGAAATTAAGATAAAAAAAGCATAACAAAAAAGACGGAAACTTGAGACATTATATCATGGCTAAGGAGGCTCAAGACTTTATTTCTCAAACTTTTGGAACAAAAGATTAAACTAAACACATGCAAGGAACAAGAACTTGCAGCTAAAGAGGCTTGCAAACTTGTTCTTACACAAAGGAAACAACAATTACAATAACTACTTGTTGGCTAAAAGAGACTCAACAATTCGCTATCATAAACACAAATGAACAACACTAAATAACAATAGAAGGCACTTAAGCTCAGCGTTTTGTTATCACTAGCATGGTTAAAGAAAACTAATGAGCAAAGGCTCTTATTTATAGGCAAGCAGAGGAGTAGGGAACCCTAAAATCTCCTTGCTTTTACAACTAGGGCTTGCTCAGCAAGCAAGCTTTATTTCTAAATCTAGAAAGAAGATAACATCTAACACCTAAGAAAGCAGGAAAAGTAGGAAATGCCAACTATTACAATCTATCTTCTTTCTTTTCTCAAAGAATGGATAAGAATTGTTCCAAGAATAGAAAGAAAGCGGAAAGAAAGCTTCTAGATGAAAGCCGCTTTAAATCTCAATGACATCCGTTAAAAAGTAGGAAACTGTGTCCCTGTTAGGTGCATCTATACCATCAATAGGAAAGTTGCGCTTTTCTAAGATATCCTTTCCATCTACAATTGATCTCAGGAAATCTTCAACCTCATTGGCTGCCTTTTCAAAATTTACTGACATCATGGAAATATGACTCATTCTCCCACCAACTAGATTGCTGCCATCACAGCTACGAAAAACATTCTGAAACTGATTTTGCACTTCATTGAGTTTGACATAGGAACTGTTACCCGATTTTCACCTACGGGCTCAATCGGGCAGGACAAATTGTGTTTCAGGTGTTCATAAAGGCCAAATGGGGAATTTGCATCAAGGGTTAGATGATACACCTGAGGATATTTCACAAGGAGGTCTGTTGGAAGGCCTCGCCTCAGTCAGATTTGGCATAAAACTCATTAGAGAAGAAAGTCAGCATGACCTTCCTATTGTCTTGCCGACTAGCAGTGCGTTCTATTTGTTTGAATACACCGATTGCCAGGACATTCGGGTTGCCATGAGTCTTTATGTATCTCTCCGCTTGGGATGTCTCGCCGACAGTAGCTCACAAGGTTAGCGTCGGGGAGATGTTTGTGTTCGCCATGAGGTCCTGTCAACCAACGAAGGGTCTCGACAAAAGGGGGAATCATCGCTATGAGGTCTGGCCGAACGGGGTGAGGTCTCGCCGAATCGAAATGCCCTCGGTGTAACTTCTCGCCGACCATTGGTGATCTCCCCGAAATGCTCCGAGCTCGCCGAAGGATAAAGGGTTTAGTGTAATGTCTTGCCGACCCATGGTAGTCTCGCCGAAACAAGGTGGCTTCGGAGTAAAGATCTCCCCAACAGATGAAAGTCATGCCAAGGTTTTTCATAAAGTTGACGTCAAGGAGAAGGGTACACATTCGCTGGGAGGTCTCAGCGAAAAGAAATGTCATCGCAAAGAAAGAAAGGGCCTTGCTGTGACGTCCCGGCGACCGAGCGGAGTCTCCTCGAAATGAAAGGAGTTCGCCGAAGAAATAGGAGCTTGGGGAGATGTCTCGGTGACTAACGAAGGTCTCGGTGAAAAGAGATCTCCTCGAAAAGAAAAAGGAGTTCGCCGTAAGGTCTTGGCGAAGAAGTGAATGTCTCGCCGAAAGGCTATGAGTTCGGCGTGATGTCTTGCCGATGCCCGGTGGTCTCACCAATGGAGGGTGCTTTCGCTGTAACATCTTGCCAACTCGAGAGGGTCTTGCCGAAGTGAAGTGAGCTCGGGGCGAAAGAAAGGAGTTCGACATGATGTCTCAGCAAACGATGGTGGTCTCAAGGAGATGTCCTCCCAACTAATAGAGGTCTCGGCGAAAGTTGTGAGCTCGGTGTGAGGTCTCGCCGACCCGATAGGGTCTTGCCGAGTGGATATGTGGAATCAGTAATACTCTTGGACGAGGGATTTCAGCTTGCTATGACCTCCTGCCAACTAATCGTGGTCTCGCTGAAGGTTTATGCCTTCGATGTAACATCAGCAAACTCTTGCCGATGATGGTTCACAAGGTTGAGATCGGGGAGACTCCGGCGAGAAGTTTTGCGCTCGGTAGGATGTCCTGCCGATAGGTGAGGTCTTGCCAATGGTTTCAGGGATGTCAATATGACTTTTGCAGCTCGATATAGCTCTCGTCAACGGTTGTACAACATGTCAATAGCTGCTATGAGGTATAATCGCATCGGGGAGACACGGTAAGTGTCTCACCGACATGCGATTCAGTTTGAACGACCTTTGACCGTCTGGCGATCCCATGTGGCAACTATTTGACCAATCGAAGGAAGCTACAGGCGAGCCATGGCATTTTGACCGGTGAGAGGAGGATCAACAGAATGTGAACCGACATGGATCTGCCCTGAAGTCAAAAGCGATGGAGCAGCTCAGCAAAGGAGGATCAAAGGTGGACAGAGAGGCCAGAAATTAATGTTGTGGTTGCAAAAAATCAAGGAGACCATTCCTGAGGGCAATCTGCCACCGACATGGACATGGGGATATAGCATTAACTTCATTCAAAAGATCTAAGGGCAAATTCTTTCTAGAGGCCGATATTTTGTAAACCCTAAAAAACAAAGGGGCGACATTTTTGGTTCTTGTATATATGGCATTTTTTCCTTTTTTGTAGACAGTTTTTACCTAGTGCTTTTCTGCTTTTGTAACTTGTGGAGTTCTTTGCAGAAGAGAGGCTTTGTTTTGTAACTCATGACAGGCATGTATATCAATGTTTCATCACTGAAATCAATGAGTATAAGCGCTTTACCTTTTCAATCTCTCTATTAAATTGTGTGCAATTGTATAATTGATGAAACTGCTTGTGAAACTGTATGATTCCTTGTGGTTATGTCTTATTTCAGCACCTTTCAGTAGAACAATATGTATTTATGTAGGTTGTGAGATGTGTTATAATGCGGTATTCCCTAGTTGTGAAGTTGTTTATTCCTTCTAGGAGTGTAGCCATATGAACCTTTTCATGAAATGTTTATGCAGAAAACATATGTGATTGAGTTGTGTATGACAAAGCTTTTGTCATTGATTGAAATCGTGTGTGTAAACTGAGTTATATGTCTTCTTAGTAAATTTGGTGCATCACCATAGAGATAGTGATTTCATTAGTTTAATGTTTTTCTCCTTCTACTCTTTCCCTTTACAAAAATCAGTAGTTAGGTGACACCATAGGAAGCCAGCCTTCTTCGGAGGTTGACCTCTGTTTACAAGAAACCCACATCTTTAGAGGTCTTCCCATGTTACACTGAGGTGTTGAACATCAGGTTCAATAGGGTGCAATTTCAGGTCCTGATTGTCATGATTTGCATCTCGGCATAAACAGATTTGGCTTTTTGTACAGTTGGGATAGTATATTTGCCGATTGTCAGTGGAAACTTGAATCTACGCTCGTGATTATTTCTTCGTTCTTTATGCATTGAAATTAGTTGTCTGCACATCTCCATGAGAACCCACTTATCCGAAGGATATCGTGGCAGCATGTAAGGGCAACTAGTGTAGCAGCCTACTCTCAAATAAGTAAATGTTGGGAATTGTAGAAATAAGCACCCAACTTTACTTACCGCCTTATAAGCCTCATCAGATACCCTTCTCCTCTCGAGGGCTGGATCAAAATTCAAAAGTAAAGGTGCGAAGAAAGCATCAGTAACCCGCCTAAAATGATGGAAGCTTTCTTTCAACTCCAGTTGATAGAAGAATTTATACACAGGTACCAGCATCTGATTCCCTCTTGTGGATAGACCTAGAAATTGCCTCATTACAGCTGCTGCATACACCAGGTAAGAAGTCATATAGAATTTTAATGCAGAAGGTGCATTGATCAACTACTCATGTATTTCATTGCTGATTTGTTTGCCCCAGTCAATGTGAACTTTTTTTCTTCTTATAAACCTGATGTATTCATACATCCAATCATGAAAAGTGGATGATTCAGGCAAGCCCTTCACTCTGCTTAAAAATGTGATCATATCTTTGACATCATCTTTGAAATCACTTCGCAGGAGTCTCTTTGGCCATCTGGAAACAGTTTGTCTAGGCTTCTTTAACCATTGGCTATTTATTAGGTTTTTAGCCTTGTTGGGATCTGCATCATAGACTTCTTGCGCTTTTTGTATTGAGATGTCAATGTACTCCATATGAGGAACTTTAAACACAATATCAAAGAAATCAGGGTCGAGTCTTAAAATCTCATGCCCAGAAGAATCGATCACACTTCTGCTTTCCTTGATGTAGTGGGATGCCAATTGAAGGACAAACTCCGTATGGTGTGCAGCAGTAGGGAACATAGCTACCAAATGCAGGTTACTGTGTACAATTTTCTCTCATAGAATCAGGAAGAGGCCTCTTCTCATTTTTCTCTGCAAAATCAACCAAGTCTTGATGACCAACCTCTGTGTCTTTTATCTCTTCTACCTTGGAGACCACCACAGTTGGCGGGTAGCCACCTTGATACTTATATTTCATTTTTCCTTTTGCTTTTGAAGACAACGGAGGTTTTCAGGCAGTCATCTAAGAGCAACTGAATCTTTGATCAATCAACTTTGAGGATCTTGAAAAGAGATTGCAAGATGTGGAGTCAGAACAAACGTTAGTCGTTAAACAGCATGGGAATGCGTGAGGTGAGCAACGACAATGAGCAAGTGTGGAGTGGATGACAAGGCACACAAAACGATGCACGAAGTGGAAGGAAAGAGGTTTGGAACGAAATTGGCAAGTTTCGAGGTGTTTCAGGGAAAAACTGTGAAAAGTGTAAGGGCGCTGAAAACCAGCGCCCTTGCATTTTGAAGAAACTGACTTTGGTGCAGGGGCGCTGAAAAACAACGCTCCTGCATTTAGAGTGTTAGGAAAAATTGCATTATGTTAAGGCACACTCTTTTAGCGCTTCTACATTTGTGGACTACAACTTGGTGTTATGGCATATAATTTCAGCGCTACTGCATTTTGTGGCATGTGAATGGTCATGATGCAAGTTTAAATGAAAAGTGCGCTCAAGCATGAAAACTTTGGAACTTTGGAAAGAAACGTGTAGGACTTTTGTTGATGTAGAAGGTTTCAAGAAAGGCGCCAGACTTTAAGTGAGTGATACTCATTCACAAAACAAGCTTCATACATGAAGAGGTTGCGCGTTTTGTATTTTCATGGCGAGGGTAAAAACGTCATGCACAAAGGAGGAATATACAAACCAAAAACCCCGTTGGTGATGAAGAAAACACGGCCCAAGAGGAAGATGCAATGTAAAACACAAACGTGCGATGGAGAGGAAACAAAGAAAAACGCGCAAGACCAAAAAACGCGAATGGGAAAAGATCAATACGCGTTTTGCATAACAAGAGATTCAAAACAATCACAAAAAGAAACGCATCGATAGATCACAACAAGAAAGAATGCATAAATGAGAAGAACAAGTGAAGAGAAAAAGAATAAAAACGTACCTGAAA
This sequence comes from Sequoia sempervirens, assembly GCA_007258455.2. NCBI lineage: Eukaryota > Viridiplantae > Streptophyta > Pinopsida > Cupressales > Cupressaceae > Sequoia > Sequoia sempervirens. Next base: position 65,984 of record VDFB02224873.1, read on the forward strand.
TGGTGAACTCGAAAACCCTAGCTCGACCCAAAGAGAAGATCTTTAGAAAAACGTGTTTTGTAGCTTGAGAAGGAGTGGAGTTGAAAATCACAAACAATGAAAATAATACAATAAAATCACTTTTAAGTGAAAGGGAAACATAAACACCTAACTCAAGTCGCTCAATTAATTGAGGCACAAAAAGTGGCATGATAAGCGAAAAATGTAAAAGACATGAAGAAGTTGTCCTGAGCCAAAAATTGGCTAAGTCTGGCAACCATGTGTAAGAGCGCACTTTTTTAGCACTTTCGCACATTTTGGAAAATCACTTTCATGTAGGGGCTCTATTTTTTGGCGCCCCTGCATTTTCAACACTTAGCCAATTTTGGCTTGTGAGCAGGAGCGCTCTTTTTCAGTGCAACTGCATATTTCACAATTTAACTAAGTATGAATAGTGAGACTTTGCGAAGGAGCTCGTTTCGAAGGTCTTCGCGAGGCGAACATAGGGGGATGCTCAAACTGACTATTTGAGGCTTTGAAACGCATTTGGAGGTGGCTTGAAAATCACCTCGTTTTGTGTGCTTGAACTTCACGAACCTAGGAAACAGACAAGTTTCGTAGGGGGGTTATCCGTGGAACGAGCGCTGCTAGATTCTATGATAACAGCTGGCTCCTGTTGGGGATCATCCTTCAACCGTTCTTTGAAATGACTGAAGGGAGAAGAACTCCAAAATTCAAGTGCCTTTATCCATTGAGCATGGAATCAAGTGACAACGACGACGTAACTTAAAACATAAAGACTCAAAAGGACTTAAAAATAAAAAGTATTTACATACCAACGCCAATTACTTTACTGCATAAAGTGCTTGAGATGTTGCCCGTTGTGAGGAAGGGCAAATGGCGTTTTGTCTCCGTATGCTAACAAGAAACTGTTCTCACTGTGTAGCTGATGTACTTGGAAAGGTCCTGTCCACAGTGAGTCAAATTTCCTGTGCATAACTTTTCGTTCTCTTCGTTTGTCCCACAAGAGAACAAGGTCACCAATTTGAAATTCTCAAGACTTGGCTTTTTTGTCAAAAAGCTTCTTTACTTGGTCCTAGTGTTCCGCAATGCGGTCAGCTACTTGAACCCTGTTTTCTTCCAATTCAGAGAGATACATGATGCGTTTATCAACAGAGTTGTCAAACGTCTCATCCTTAATGGCCTTAGCCAGTTTGAGGGCTGGTAGTTCCAAGGTTATAGGAATCTCAACATTCAACCCGTACAAGAGTTGAAAAGGAGACATGTCAATTGTTCGCTTCGGAGTTATCCTGTCTGCCCACAAAGCGTCGAACAAGGCCTTATGCCACAAACGTTGATTCTCGTCTACCAGCTTACGGATGATACTCACCAGATTTTTGTTGCTAGATTCCACTTGACCATTACCTTGCTGATAATAGTCAGAAGAATGTGACAAAGTTATGCCGTGCTCAAAACAAAACTCAGTAATCTCGTTGGACGAGAAGGCAGAAGCATTGTCAGCAACGATTTTGTTCAGCACACTGAACCTAGAAATAATGCTTTCCTTTAAGAAACTGCACACCACTTCTGAAGTAGCACGCTTGGTAGGTATCGCTTCCACCCATTTGGTGAAATAGTCAGTAGCAGTCAAAACATAGATGTGTCCTGCACTTGATGATGGATTAACTACACCTATGAAGTAGATCCCCCACTGCTGAAAAGGTTCTTCGATCACAACAGGTTTCAATGGCAAGGATAACAACCTGGGTCGGCCAACGAACTGTTGGCACAATTCACACTTCCGCACCCAAGAGTACGTGTCCTAAAAAAGTGTGGGCCAGTAATACTTCGCTCTCAGGATTTTGTGAGCGGTTACCAGTGCTGAGAAATGTCCGCCACATGCCAAGTCATGATAAGATTTCAACAATTTTTGTTGTTGTTCCTTATAAACACATCTGAGAAAAGTCCCATCCATTGCGCACTTGTACAAGCCATTGTCCCATAAGACAAAATTAGCTGATTTTAGCTTGATGGTTCTCTTTTCCTTTGGAGTCAAGTGATTGGGACATTCCCCATATGTGAGGAAATGAGTGATATTGGAATACCACTCGTCAGTGGTACTAACAAAAAGTACCATTGGAAGTGTACTTGAATCCACCTCTTCCCCATCTGAAACTTCTTCATCCTCTGAAATTTCTTTATCTGGATTATTTTCAGCAATAAGCTGACAAAGTCCACGTCCATGTATCAACTTAGTGGGTTTAATTTCCAAATCATATTCCTGAATCTTGGCAATCCAATTGCCTCTTTTTGTTTTGAATTCCTATTGCGTTAGGATAGACTTAACAGTCGAATCCGGGACTAGAACCTTGACATGGCTACTTAGGATGTGTTGATGTGTTTTTCGTGACCGCACCAATGCAGAATAAAGTCGCCAACGGCTACCCTATTCTCTCTTGATCAAAGTATCCAGCACGCTAAGATTGCGAGAGAGTTCGTGCGTTCAACTCCAAGGTTCTTTCAATGCGAATAGTCTCAGTTGGCTCGATGTGATTTGCTGGTATTTCAAGGGGACTTACGGAATTGTTCAACAACGGAGAAAGGAATTCAAATGCTCGAAAGGTTTTGTCTATGACGCACGGGTTTCCTATTCTAACCAGAAAGTACTGAATTTAAAGTGGTTGCAGGGTTAAGAAGGCTCTAATCTCCTCAAAGGCATGGGACATGGCGATCAATTCTCACAAGCTTCAACCAGGCTCTGTTTTGCCTCGCTTCGGACAGCCTCCACAAAACTGGTGCAATCTTCAGAGGAGTAGCTCAAGGTGTTCAGATCACAACTTAGCATGAAAATACCATCACAACGATGCATATAAACATACAAATCATGATCGAAGTTAAGTGCATGATATTCCAGTTGACCACACAAGGCGCATTCACCATCAGTGAACACACTAGTGGTATGTGTTGATGTGTTTTTTGTGACTACACCAACGCAGAATAAAGTCGCCAACGGATACCCTATTCTCTCTTGATCAAAGTATCCAGCATGCTAAGATTGCGAGAGAGTTCGTGCGTTCAACTCCAAGGTTCCTTCAATGCGAATAGTCTCAGTTGGCTCAATGTGATTTGCTGGTATTTCAAGGGGACTTCAATCTTTAGGGGAGATGACTAAAGATGTTCAAACCACCATTTGACATGAAGATACCATCACAATGACACATTCCATCATTCAAACTGTGATTGAATTTAGGCCCACAACGTTTCCAGTTGACCACACAAGGCGAACACACCATTAGTGAGCCCGCTAGTGGTATGGATAAGTGAAGCTTGCTTAGATCAAACACCACATTCCACAGCTAACATCTATTTGCATAAAAATGAAATTACGCTACTTGAAGTAGAAGGGATGAAGAAACCTCGCTAGCTGCTCGCAACAAAAGACGAAATTCACCATCAATGAAAATTCTTTTTATTGAGAGAGTGTTCACAACAATTTCTTACAATGTTTGCAAAGGGAAAACTTTCCCTCTTCTTCAACTACACTATCAATCTACGCTAAGCTACTTCTAAGTTGTCCCTCTACTCTATGTCTATTGTCTAACTCTAAGCTAATGAGATACAAATGAGGGGGACTTCCCCTTTTATAGCTGGCCAAGTCCAACGGACGGCTTAGATTACAATTGGCTAGATGGCCCAGATTGTGCCACCTCAGCCCTAAACAAGATTCACCCTAAAAACCGCCACCAAGAGGGGTGGCATAATAAATGAGCCATTAATGTCCATCATCTTTCTAGAAGATTCTAGCCTTGAAACGCGTTCACACTGTTCTTGATCTTCTTCTTGACGTCGTTCTTCAACTTTGCTTGAGCTTCTATTCTTTTCTCCATCTTGAGTTTTGAAAACATTTCTTCTTTGTCACTAAGTCTCAACACTTAGCCATTTTCTTGTAACTTTTCTTCCTTCGAGGTTGAAATGTCATCTTGGATTATTTTCTTCATCACCGCTTGGTCTCGATGTTTCTCCTACAAAAAAAGCAAGGAGAAGAGTATTAGAACACTTCATAATATAAATTCACTTTACTTACCTGATTTTCACGCTTTGACTTCCAAGGGTTCATCGTCTTCCCTAGCCAACTTTCAAATTCTTCACGCCTTAGCCAAATTTCCAACCCATCTTGCATTCTGCCTGGGCATACTTCACCCTGATATTTCATCCAACTCAGACTTGAGAAGAAATCCTTTCATCAGGAATTTGATCAAAAATTATCTAGGCGATCATTTTCAAATTCATCTGCCAAGGCATTTTTAACACATTTTATCCCTTGCCTTAGAAATTTTTTAAATTTTCCCTTAGGAAAATTCATCAGTTAAGTGCCCATTTAAAATCTTCACCCTGAAGGCTTCGGCGAACTGTGGAAGACTTTGAAATTTATTCCTCATCGATAATCTTCAATACCCAGAAGAAAATTTCTTTTAGAACTTGTCGGATTCATGGGTATACAACGAACGGGTTCATTTAATTTTCTTGAATTTTGAACCTTAGAAAATAATTTTCGACAAATTCATTCTTGTTCTTCACCCCTGTGAGTATCTTGTTGCTCTGACCTAAATTTTTATCAACGCTGTGAAGCTGACATCATCTGACTCCTTTATTGGCAACCTTGTTCGTGTCTCAAGAGAATTCCACCACCTCACCAGACTTAGGCATTATTTCTAAGGAAGAACATTTTGTGCCTTAGAAAATTTAAATCACTTAGCATTTTTGATTTTTTGCCTCGAAAACTTTTTAATTCAATCATCTTCCTGTGGTGAGAAATTTTTTCATCAATTCACTTGGAAAATTTTAATGCCTTGATCACACTTGTATGTCATGGAGAACATTTTTAAAACCAACGCCTAGCATATTTCCCATCTTCACCTTAGGCGCACCTCACACTTAGAAGAGAATATCTTATTTCCACGCCTTAGTCATTTTATTTTTATTCATATCACCCTGCACTTGGCGCATTTAGCACTTAGAAGAGGATACTTCACATCCACGCCTAGCATATTTTATCAACCTCACCTGTACTTAACCACTTTTCAATTCAAATCCACTCTTTACTTGGCGCATTCAAAGGCTAGAGAGGAAAGTCAACACTAGAATAATCTCATCTTGCACAACATCCAGCAACCTTCACTTGTCTTCTATTTGGGCGCATTTTACCCCTTGTTGTGGATGGACGCATTTTAGTATGTGAGGAGGATGAAACTCTTTCCAACGTTTTGACCTCTTTGACCTTTTACACTAGCTTGTAACATGGGTGCATTTGCTATGTGAAGAGGGTTTTTAAATTTGTCTTTTTCATGCTAAGTTGGGTTCATTTTGCATGTCCAAGAGGATGAAAGACTTGCCAATGCTGACTTTTGACTTTCCTCAAGCTTGAGCGCATTTTAGCATATGAGGAGGATATTCAACACTTAGAAACTTTTTAGCAACTCCTCCCTAAAGTAGGCGCATATCTTATGATGTGAAGGATGGGTGCAAATTTGAGGTGGTGGAGGATAAAATTTCGACTTCCTTTGAATTCTTATTAACTCCTCCTTGTTGAGGTTGGGCGCATTTCCTACTTGATGAAGGATGGGCGCAAATGGAGGGTGGTGGAGGATATCTTGCCTTAGAATATTTTTTATGCTTCACTAGCTCTTCCTTGGGTGCATTTTAGCTAGGCAGGAGGATGAAACGTTTTGACCTCTTTGACTTTCTTATTGCATGGGCGCATTTTGCCATAGGAGGCAGGATGAAGCTTGCCTTAGAATTTTTTATGCTTCTACTCCACCAACTTGGGCGCATTTGGAGGTGGCAGGAGGATGAACTCATTTCATAAAGTATTTTCCATCACCTTGAAGGAAAGCATGGTGCATTTGGAGGTGTCTGCAAGATGAAACTCAGACTTAGACATTTTTACCTTCTTTCGCCAGCTTATCCATGCCCTACTATAAATAGTAAGCCTTTTAATTCTTGCACTTCAGAAGCTCAGATTGTCTTGAGATTTTAGACACTACATCTTCACGACCTCATTGGCCTGTTGACACTGCTATTTTGGCTTGGCCTGCTATTTTTATCCCATTTCTGAAGGTGGTTTGCTATTTATAGTAAATGCTTGCTTCTGATATCTCCACAACTCCATTTGATTTGAAATTTGAAAGAGGTGCTCCTCACCACGTGACCTGCTTGTCGACATCGGCGCATGCTGCTGACTTTCTATTTTTAGCCTATTTCTGAAATGACTTACTATAAATAGTAAGTGCTCCGTTTGTCTTCAAATTTTACCAGCATATAGCTTGAAGGATGTTGATCACAGTGGTTTACACTAGTTTTCGAAAATTCTGACTTTTTACCCCTCTTTTTGGGTCCCGAAACTGGAAACTCTAATTCATCTTGCATGCATATCAAATGATCTCCGTTTGTTCTCGTTTTTGCTGCATTGCGATCAGCTCGTAATTCTGAAGTGCTGGGAGGCGGCTGTCGGGATGCACCTGCTAAAAATAGTAAGTTCCTAAATGAGTGACCATCTTCGTTTGCATGTCACATCATCGTGAAGCTCTCGAAAAACCCATAAGGAATATGCAGACATGCAAAGAAAACCCTGACATGCAAACCCTAAAAATAGCCTCGAAAGACTGAATTCTGAAAGTCGTTATCTCATTTTGCATGTTATACTATCGCGAAGGTCTCTGAAAACCCAGAAGGAATCGTCGGACATGCATTGAAAAAATCTACATCTAAGCCCTGAAATCTACTCCGAAAGCTGAACTGCTAAAAATAGTAAGTTGTTTGTTTTAGCTCAAATTTTGCACGCGAGCAGCTTGATGTGTTCTAAATGCAGTGTGACAATTAAAACTCCGAAAGAATGCTGAAGGAACGCCTGGAATTGCACACTTGCTAAAAATAGTAAGTACTTAGAATCCGATGAAATTTCAGTGGAAACCTACTGGAAGCATACTGACAGCAACGTTAGTCTTTGTTTTCAATTTATTCACTTCATTTGATTTTGGATTGACCAGAAAAGTACAAACCCTAATTTTACCGACTTGGCCAAAACTTCAATTCAAGCTCAATGACGGGCACAATCCCGGAAAGACAGACAGTAGAAAAGAGAGACAACGACAAAACAAACTAAAATCAAGCCAATAGTTCGGAACAAAGCAAAAATTAGGGGGGTCCCCATTTGTAATGGGGCGATGTGTGAAAAAGGTCACAACAGTATGGATAGACGAAGTTCGCTCAAATTGAAGACCACATTCCACAACTATCACCTACGTACATGAAATGAAACTTATTCTACTTTAAGCCACTACTTGAATCAGAAGGACGAAGAAACCTTGCTAGCTACTCACAACAAAAGATGAAATTCACCATCAATGAAAACTCTTTTTATTGAGAGAGTGTTCACAACAATTTCTTACAAAGTTTTCAAAGGGAAAACTTTCCCTCTTCTTCAACTACACTATCAATCTATACTAAGCTACTTCTAAGTTGTCTCTCTACTATATGCCTACTATCTAACTCTACTTCTAATTAGATACAAATGAGGGGGAATGCCCCTTTATATAGCTGGCCAAGTCCAACAGACGGCTCAGATTACAATCGGCTGGATGGCCCAGATTGTGCCACCTCAGCCCTAAACAAGATTCACCCTAAAAACCGCCACCAAGAGGGGTGCGGTAATAAATGAGCCATTAATGTCCATCATCCTTCTAGAAGATTCCAGCTTTGAAACGCGTTCACACTATTCGTGATCTTCTTCTTGACTGCAAGTCGGATGATTCTGGTCATCATTGCTTCAATTTCTTGGACTAGCACAACAGGCACGTCCTCAATCTGACTTCAAGGTGACAACCTCCTTCTCTTGCTTGATGATGATTTTCCCTTGTTGATGTTGTTCTTCAATTTTGCTTGGGCTTCCATTCTTTTCTCCATCTTGAGTTTTGAAAACGTTTCCTCTTTGTCACTAAGTCTCAACACTTAGCCATTTCTCACAACTTTTCTTTTTTCACGATCTATCATCTTGGACTATTTGCTTCATCACTTCAAGTAATCATCACCTGGTCTTGATGTTCATCCTGCAAAACAGATAAAGAGAAGAGTATTAGAACACTTAATAATATAAACCTACTTTACTCACCTAATTTTCATGCTTCGAGTGATCTCTTCATTTGACAAAGTTCATTATTTTCTCAAGCACAACTTTTGCCTTCAAATTCTTCACGATTTTTCCACATCTGCATGCTATCTTGACGCCTTCATCCTTCTTTGAGTTTCACTTTAGCTTCACATTCTTCATGCCTTAGACAAATTTCATCTTCCTTGAGGGCGTGCTTAAGAGATGCACTTTTAAAATCATCTTAGCTTCAACTGCATCCTCTTCACTTTTCCAACTGAGGCGTTCACTCTAACATTTCATCCAACTCAGGCTTGAGCAAAATGTTTTCATCAGAAATTTGATCAAAATTTATCTAGGCAGTCAACTTCAAATTCATCATCTGAAGCATTTTTCCTTTTGAAAACACATTTTATCTATTTTGCCTTAGAAAATTTTAAATTTTCCTTAGGAAAATTCATTATTTCAAGTGCTGATTAAAATCTCCATCTCGAAAGCCTTGGCGAAGTGTGGAAGACTTTGAAATCCATTCGTTGTCGAAGATCTTCAATACCCAGAAGAAAATTTTCTTCAGAACTTGTCGGATTCATGGGTATACAACGAACGGGTTCATTTAATTTTCTTGAATTTTGAACCTTAGAAAAAAATTTCTCCATCAAATTTATTTTCATTCTTCACATCTGGGCACAATTTCTTTGCTCCGCCTTGACAAATTTATGAAGCTAGCACCTTTTGATTTATCATCAATTTTATCCATGCCTCCGAAAATTTTATTTTCTCCATCAAACTGAGGCTTCCCTTTTCTTGGAAAAAATATTACACTTAGGAAAATATATATTACCACCTCATCACTCAATTCTACGCGCATTTGAGAGGTGACACTCAAAATTTTAGTAAAAAATTTCTAACGCCTTAAAATTATTCTTCAACATTCCCCTCTCCTTAGGCGCACCAAGTGGGTCCAGCTTCAAATCCAAACACTCCTCATATATTTTTAAATTTAACTTCTAGGCGCCTATAGAGGAGTCCACTTTTAAATTTCGCCCACTTAGAAACAATTTCTAATGTCAAAAGAAAATCATCCTCACATATTCAAGGCGCATGAGGCATTTAACTTCAAATTCCTATGCCTAGATTCTCTACTCACCCTGGGCGCCAACAAGGGGTCAAGCTTCAAATTTTGAAGACTTAAAATATTCTCAAAGGGACCCACTTCATACTTTGGACACCTTGTATTTTGTCATCATGCATGCATGTATTCTTGGGCGTACTTTGTCCTTTTCCTCCTTGCATGGATACCTTTTGTCTTTTTCCTCTTTTGCATGGATTCAATGCCTTAATGCCTGGTCTTCACATGCCTTCAATGCCTTTGAATATTCTTCAAGTCTTCTCCCTCTTCTAGGGGCATTTGGAGGGGCCTACTTTCAGATTGAAAACTTAGAATTTTTCTAGTTGATATTTCCATGAGGGGCGCATTTAGGGGGGGGCACTTCAAATTTAAAATTCTTAGAAACTTTTCCAACTCAAAGGCGCATTTCACCCTATAGGCTTTCACTTTTAAGCACTTAGAATATTTTAGACTCATCTTCTCTTCCATGGGCGCAAATGAGGTCCTCTACTTCAAGTTTTAGCACTTAACATTTTCAAAGCTCCATAGGCAAGTCCAGGCGCATCAACAGGGGAGAGCTTCAAATTTAAAAGACTTAGAGTATATTTTCAACCTTTCTTTAGTCAAAGCGCATATGACTGGCTGAGCTTTGAGTTTTTCACACTTAGACATTTTTAAACTTATTCCTCCATCCGAGGGCGCAAATAACCATGTGAGCTTTCATTTTTATTTTCCTTAGTCAAATTTCTAATCACCTCCTCCCTCTCAAGGCACATTTGACATGGTGAACTTCAAATTTTCCATGCCTTGAATATTTTTTACCTTCTTCTTGAGTTAAGGCGCATTTGGAGTCCTGAGCTTCAAATTTGAAGGACTTAGAAATTTTCAAGACCTCCCTTCTCCTCAAGGCGCATTCAGGGTGCTTAGAAAATTCTCATCAACCTTCAGCTTTTAAAGGCGTTTTTCACTGGTTGGACTTGAAAATTTATCAATTTCAGTGAATTTTATGCTCTTTGCCAAATATGGAGTGATTTGCTCATGCTAACCCTAGCTTGCCCTAGCTTTCTATTTTTAGCAAGTTCTCCAGATTTTGTGCTTTGAATTGACCTTTTGACTCTGAAAAGCCTGATTTTGCTTCATTTCGACTTTCGAGATGTGATTGAGCTGTCGGGACCTGATGCCAGCTTGTACCTGCTATTTTTAGCAACTTACTAAAAATAGCCATTGCTCAAAATGTCTTCAAATTTGGTGTGTTGTTTGCCTGAAGTGTGGGGATCATGGCTAGATACTGCATTTATATGACTATCGTGTCCTGCCCTTGAATTTAGGAAACCCTAATTCCTCTGCACCAGCCTACTAAACATAGCAAGTGTCTGATTTTCCATCCTCCGCAATCCTGTTTGACTTGAAATTTGCGCCAAGGGGTTTCCTTCATCTGCTTGACCTGTTTATGCTGACGCTTCGTGTTGACCTACTATTTCTGGCATGTTTTTGGAGTGGCTTACTATTTATAGCAGGTGCTTGTTTTTTAGACTTCCTTAGCTCTGTTCGTGTTGAAATTTGAATGTCGTGCTCTACGTTGGTAAATTTGCCTGTTCAAACCAAGACTTGATGTTGACTTTCTATTTATAGCTGGTCTCAGGAACGCCTTACTAAAAATAGTAAGTGCTCTATTTACCTTCAAATTTTTCCAGTAGACTCCCTGAAGGATACCGATCATGGTGGATACTTCAATTTTGGAAATTTTGACGTCTGATTCCTCATTTCGTGTCCCGAAGCCCGAAACCCTAATTTTCTTGCATGTGCCTCAAATGAGCTCCGTTTGACCTTATTTCTGCTACATGTTACCGTGTTCGTGATTCTGAAGTGTGGGGTAGCTGCCAGAATGCACCTGCTAAAAATAGAAAGTGGCTGAAAAAGTGACCAACCGGTTATCAAATGATTTTGCATGTCACACTGCCCGAGAGATCTTGAAAAACCCAGAAAAACCCAGAAAAATCATCAACATGCAAGCACTGGCTAAAAATAGCAAGTTTCTGAAAAGTGACCAGTTCTGCTTGCATGTTACACCGTTGCGAAGCTCTTGGAAAACCCAAAAAGATTATGCCGACATGCGTTGAGAAAACTTGCATGCAAACCCTAATTACAGCCTCCGAGATGCGCCTTGATGGAAAATTGTCGTCCTGTCTTGCATGTCATATCACTACGAAGGTCTCGAAAAACCCACAAAGAATCTCCATACATGCATCTGAAAATTTTGCATATAAACTTTGAAATCTGCCTTGGAAGCAAAACTACTAAAAATAGTAAGTGGTCTGTTTCAGCTCAAATTTTGTAAATGAGTAGCTTGACATGTTCTAAATGCAGTGTGACTGTTAAAACTTCAAGAATGCTGACGGAATGCCCTGAATTACACATTTACTAAAAATAGTAGGTTGTCAGAATCTGATGAAATTTAGCTGAGAGTCTACTGGAAGCATACTGACAGCAACGTTAGTCTCTATTTTCAATTTACTCACTTCATTTGACTTCAGGTTAACCAGAGAAGTGCAAACCCTAATTCTCAAACTTAGCCAAAATTTCAATCTAGACAGGCACATCCCCAGAAAGACAGACAAAACGAAAAAGAGACAACAGGAAAACAAACTAAAATCAAGCCAAAAGTTCAGAACGAAGCAAAAATTAGGGGGGTCCCCATTTGTAATGGGGCGATGTGTGAAAAAAGGTCACAACACTATCCCTCTAGAAGATTCTCGTCCATGACTTTGTTTCCATTGTTGTTCTCTCTGACCGCATAAGCTACGAACCGGGCCAGCACTTAATCAACTTCCTGTTCTGAAATCGTCGGGGTAAGGTTGAGCTGATATTCAAGGATTGCAATCATCTGCTCCTGCCTATCACAAGATTTTCTCCAACTCTCAATGGACTCCTGTGTGCTCTGAATGATGGCTGAGAATGTAGAGATATTCTCAAAGTCCAGTTGAGAAAACACCCTCACCTCCGAGAAGAAAGGCTGCAACCTCCGCTTCAATCCCTCTACTTCTACCTCCTCGGGAGTTAGTCTCTTGGAGAGAAACGCCTCTAGTGTATTGAGGATGCCCTCATGGATATTTCTCATTGCCTTCCTGATCTTAGATGACTCTTTCGTTGCCATGTCAAAGAAGCCTCTGCCAGTGAATGCAGCAGAGTGCCAACCTGGAAAATCATATCTATCCCCAGTCTGGATCACTCCTTCATCAACCAAAGTTTGCACAGGTATGCACATCAGAGCAGCCAAGCGTGGAATGGTTTTATCCTGAAATATATGTGTGTCATTTCAAGCCTGCTCGATGTTCTCCAAATGTGAGAGGATACCGGAAACACGCTAGAAAGAGGAGACAAGATCAATCGTGAATTTCTCGGCTTTAGTATGAACACCGCCTACCCACTTATCTACTTCTTGAATAGCCTTCTTCATTTCTTCGAGGCTGCTGATCGACTCCCGTGGCAGCTCAGGTGGAAGCCCCACCGTTGGATTTTCCTAAGCACATGGTTGTGCTAGATGTTGCACATACCCAACTAATGCCCTGTGCTCCCTCTTCAATTTCTTATACTTTTCTTCCTTTTGGGCCAGCCTATCCCTCACTGCCTAGAAGGAATTTTCAGCCTCTTCAACAGCTTGTGCTCCAGAGGGATGCCCTAATTCAATTGTAGTGACAGTATAGTTTTCAGGCATCACATCACCTAAGTCATATTCCTCCCTCGGAACTGCAACACAGAGAGTTCGAGAACCAGCCTGATCAGTTTCCATCCTAGAATATTTCCTGGCTCTCTTTCTTTTTGGTGACCCACTTGTTCTATTCAAGAGCTCCTCCATTTCTATCGCCGAGTCAGTGTCATCCTCTTGATGGTGTATGGTGAACCAAAGCTTGCTTGCACAATCTTTTAGAGACCTTTTCACTGTCTCCTTCCTAGAACCTGCTACCAATGGTTTCTTGTTGAACTTGGGTGATTAACCAAGCCCTGCTCCAACTCTTCTCAAAGATTTCTCCACTTGTGCTTAACTTAGGAAGACCAACACCATTTGAATTTGCAAATTTCCTCTCAACACCTAGAAGGATCTAAGTGCCAATTTCATCTTCTTGCTTGAACTGCTTGCAGGGGAGTTGGAAACACTGATTTCATGTATTTCACATCCAATTGAAGCCATTTTGGAGGTTCTTCAATCTCCACTCCTACCGATCTCAAGATTTTGCCTTTGAAGAGGGCTAATCCTTGTAGCCCTTACCAGTCTCCTTTCTGCCTTTTTCTCTTAAACTTGTCAAACAACCTAGCAAATAAATTGCATTTCCTGACACCCTTTTTGGACCTTTAAATCTTTCATAGGGTTTCAGAGCTCTGTATCTTCCGTACAGTAGGTTCCTACAATCAAGGAGAAGTAGGGCTAATTGACCTAATTCCTAGGGTTTCACTGCTTTCTCCTTTAGATCTACTTCTAATGGATTGATTGAAGTTTCAATCCCTTTGGCATGTGAAGACCTTATCTAACCCTACTTGAAACCGTACGGATTCCGTACAGTGGTCTCTTCCCCTGCCTAAGTTCTTCCAATTTTCACACTCAAACTCCTAACCGGGCAGTCCTAGCTCGCCTAGGGTTTGAGTTTAAAAACATTTGCTCCATTCCCTACACTCCCTACTGCTAAATATGTACAATTGACTGGCTCCCCTGTCATTTCAATCCAGTCTCAGGGTGATCCCGTGGTTGGATTTTATGGGGGAGCCATTCAAAGATTGACTGCTCAAAACTATAATTACAAACCTCTAGACTCTGGACTGTGAATTCAAGATAACAAATCTACTCTAGACAACTAGATTACAAAATGAAAGGTACTCAAAACTGTGCTATGAATTCAAATACAATGCTAAATCAAAATATACAGTGCTTTTAACAACTCTGTTTCTCAAAATACACGGGTGAAACACAGAAAATGCAGACTTTTTCTTATTCACACCAAGCCAAAATTTGTTTACAATGTTTCTAACTGTTCTCTACGAGCCACCACACCTATTTTGAAGCCTTTACTATGTTTCAAGGAAATTGCTCGACTCCACATCCCTGATTTCAAGGGGATTCCAATCCAACTAAGTTGCATGCAATCACACAAAATGTTACCATGCAATTTTACAACAACTTTGCAACTTCCATCATTGTGTCATGATCCTAAATCTTAGGACCTCTAACACCTTGATCTTGAGCCAACAACTCCTTTAACTATCCCTTGGCATCTTCTAACAACGAGGATGTGGTTAGCACACATTTAATACCCTACATTCCAACATAGGCTGTCCAAAGCTAAATAAAGCAAAATTTAACAACATGATTAAACTAGGATGACCTAAGTCCTAGTGACTAACTCATCACACAAACAAGACCTTCTAAGGTCCAAAGCAAACACACAGATACCTTGATTTGGCTAAGATCAGGTACAAGCCAAAATTGATGACAAACAACATGGAGGTTAGCCTAGGTGCTCCTGCACCACCTGATCTCTCCTTATCGCGCATGAGAGCCAATTTGGAGCATTCTGTTGAGCACCATAGACAATAAGGGGCTGCTCCTTTGTTGCTTCCACCTCATGAACCTCTTCTTGAGCAACATTTGGCCGAGGCTCATTTGTCTCCATATGCTAACTCTCCTCCTCATGAGCTCTAACCTCAGGCTCCACAATGCCCTCCACTTCAAAAGCTGCTTTGAGTGCACAATCAAAGCGAATGTCTGTCTCTGTTTCTTCTCCCTCTTCTAGCTGATCGGCACCCTCAGGAGTGTTAGCACTCTAACTGTCCAGTTCTCTCAACAACGGCTGGTTAACCTCTCCAACCTTTTGCTCTTCATTCACTCCAGCCCTCTTATTCGCAAACATCGAGACTTCATGTACACTGGAGGATTGAGCCAACAACTGAGTAGGCAATGTCTCCTCTTTCCTCTGTGGCTCAGGCTGAATTGGTTCCTCCTGCTGTTACGGCTCTGCAGCTTGGGAAATTTGTTTCTTCTTCTTTGCGGACACTGGTGGCCTCCGATTGCCCATGAGATTGTATGAGAGAGCAATGGATCTTCTCTTCAGCCTGTGAACATGCCCGTCCACCCAACTCCTCGTGAAGGTCAAGACAGGCATAGACAAAGTGTCTAAGTCTGTAATCTCTAGTTCAGCCCAATCTGAGGGTGGGATTGGCGTGTTCTTTATTGACTCATAGTTTGGGTGCGTAAGTCTGGCATCCTCATCCACTTGATCCGGAACCTAGATTACTTCGCACTCTCTGATTAACTTTAGAGGCAATCTGGAGAACGTTCTTCTTCTAATTTCACCTTCATCTTGTGCATTTGCCCAAAAATCCTCTAATTGGGCTTTGTGCCTGTATTCCTCACCCAACACCGTTCCAATCTTCCCTCGAGGATCAAAGTCCTGCCAACTAGTATGGAGAGTGAGGTGATAAAACTGCAATTCTTCTTCTGCCTCCCTGGCTACCTGCAAAGAAGGGCACTCCTCTGTTGAATTTCCCATGACAATAGGAAACTGCAAACCTCCTTTCTTCTTCTGTTTTATAATTTTGTCGTAGGCAACAAGCTGCCTAGACACCTCGAGCATTATCATTCTATCTGTGGGATACCTCGGAAGTCGGTAGACATATGAATGGTGTCCTGACAGCCTTATATATGTGAACTTTGGGAATTGGACAAACCAAAACCCGTACTTCTCGATCAACTCTTGAGCCTCTTTGGATATTCTTTGCTGCAATCTTCCTTGAAGAGTCCTCGTGATGTACATTGTGAAGGCGTCATTCACCCTTTTGAAGTGAGAGGTGCTCATGAGATGCAACTGCCTGCATGCCTCATGAATCTTGAATTGATTGGAACCACACCCAATTGGCTCCTGGTATGCCAGCCCCTTATATCTCGTTATTCGAGCCAACATGTAGATGACATATGAGCTCATGTAGAACGTCTTCATTCTCCTTAGATTCTTGAATTGCTCATTAATGTTATCACTAATCATTTGTGCCCAATCTACATATTCTTTTCCTTCAAGTACCACGCTGATATAGAAAAACATCCATGGCTCAAACGCATATGCATGTGGGCTGCCATTAGCCCGGCTGAGCAACATGATCAAATCACAATATTCCTGCTTCAACTCCTCTGAAATAATTTGTTTTGGCAGCTTGGCGCCAGGAGGCTTTGGCTTTCTCATCCACGTAGTGTTGATCCTCTTGGCACACTTATCAAAAGATGTAGCATACATCTTGTCAGCTCTCTCTTTGGACTTGTATAACATTTTATCTGTGGCCAGGATCCCGAACGCTTCGCCAATTGCATCAACTGTGAAATTAGCTAGTGGCATGCCATCGAGAGAAACAATCGTCCGGTGGTTTGAATCGTAGTAATTTGCACACTCCATAATAAGCTTTGAACATCGAACTACTGGCGGGAAACCGGCTGCTACATACAACCCGCTTCTCACAATGTTGTGCGAAATCACCAAAGGAGGATTACCACCCTGCCCGTATATTCTTCTCTTGAAGGCTTCGAGGTTGAAAGAACCGAGGTTGGTGTCAATCAAACTCCCCAGCTTCGATACAAACTTCGACTCCGGAATGAAAGACTTCTTCAATTGTTTGATAACGTCCTGTCTAGAAGCATTCTCTTTGCCAGCTTCAACATTTCCAGATTTGACTCCAGCCTTGCTCGTTCCAGCAACATCTCCTCTTCTATTTTCAGCCATCTGCAAAACAGAAAAGCAAGCATTATAATTCTTACTTTTTAAAATAAAAATTTCGTGAGATGACTGGCAAGTGGAGTTGGCTGTAAATAAATAAAAACTTCAGCATTAAAACTCCAACTCCAAACCTCGAGAAATTTAAAACTTTAAACTCTCAGCAACTTGCAGCAATAATATTTTCAGCTCCTCGAAAAAAAAAAAAAATCGATCACAGCACTTCGAAAAATCAAATTTCACTTCTTCTCAGCACTCACTTTCAGCAACTTGGAGAAATAATTTTCTCAACTTCGACAACTTCTACTTCAGATTTTATTTCTTCTCAGCAACTCTCAATTTCAACTTTCAGCACTGTTGTGACCTTTTTCACACATCGCCCCATTGCAAATGGGGACCCCCTAATTTTGGGCTTGCTTTTCGGTCGTTTTTGTTGTTGTCTCTCTTTTCTACTATCTGTCTTTCCGGGGATGCTCCCGTCCGCGAGCTTAAACGTAAAATTTGGCCAAGTCTGATATTAGGGTTTCACATCTTTAGGTCACTTTGGGGTCAAATTGAGTTGGTTGGTCAACTTTTGAGCTTAGCACTGCTATTACAACACTTCCAGCAAGTGACCCCTAAAATTTCACTAAATTCTGCCAACTTTCTATTTTTAGTAAGTGTCAGTTTAGGGTTGATTTTCTCAAGATTTTCACATTTTGGCAACTTCATTACATTTTGAACACTTCAAGTTCATTTCTGACAAAATTTGAGCAAAAACGGACGACTTGCTATTTTTAGCAGTCCAGCTTCCAGAGTAGATTCCAGGGTCTACATGTTACATTTTCTGATGCATGTCTAGAGATTCTTTCTGGATTTTTCGAGACCTTCGCAGTGATATGACATGCAAAGCAGGATAACGACTTTTAGCATTCATCCTTCTGAGGCCGATATTAGGGTTTGCATGCAGATTTTCTCAACGCATGTTGGCATATTCCTTCTGGGTTTTTCAAGAGCTTCGCAACGATGTAACATGCAAGCGAAACTGGTCACTTTTTTGAAACTTGCTATTTTTAGCCAGTGCTTGCATGTTGAAGATTTTTTTGGGTTTTTCTGGGTTTTTCAAGATTTTTCGGGCAGTGTGACATGCAAAATCATCTGATGACCGGTCGGCCACTTTTTCAAACACTTTCTATTTTTAGCAGGTACCACTCTAGCAGCTGCCCGACACTTCAGAACCACGAACTGATCGACATGCAACAGAAACGAAGTCAAATGGAGCTCATTTGAGGAATATGCAGAAAATTAGGGTTTCGAGCTTCAAGGCTAAAAATGAGGAATCAGACGTCAAAATGTCCAAAACTGAAGTGTCCACCATGATCAGCATCTTCCGAGGGATCTGCTGGCAAAATTTGAAGGCAATCGGAGCACTTACTATTTTTAGTAAGGTGTTCTTGACACGGGCTATAAATAGAAAGTCGATCTCGGGCGCCAGCGCAAATAGGCAAGTTCACCAACAAGGAGCACGCTGTCCAAATTTCAAGTCAAACGGAGCTAAGGAAGTCTTAGAAACAAGCACTTACTATAAATAGTAAGTCACTTCAGAAGCAGCTATAAATGGCAGGTCAACATCAAGTCTCAGTTTGAAAAGGTCAAACATGTGATGAGCACCCCTTGGCGCGAATTTCAAGACAAACGGAGTTGCAGAGAATGGAAAATCAGGCAATTGCTATTTTTAGCAGGCATGGGCAGAGAAATAAGGGTTTCCTAAATTCAAGTGCGGAACAAGACAATCATGCCAAAGCAGCATCCGGCAACGACCACCACATTTCAGGCATTCAGTACATAAAATTTGAAGACATTCTGAGCAATTCCTATTTTTAGCAGGTTGCTAAAAATAGCAGAGGCATATGGGTACCGGGCACCAGCAGCTCAATCATGTCACCAGGGTCCGAACAAAGCAAAATCCAACCTTTTTGAAATTAGCTTGAAGTGCAAAATTGAAAAACTTTCTAAAAATAGTAAATTAGGGTTAGCATGATCGAGTCACCCTAAATCCAGCAAACGGCAAGAAATCCACCAAGTTTGATATTTTTTCAGGTCTAGCATCAAAACTTGCTTTAAAAGGCCAAAGACAGATCAAAATTCTTAAAGTGTTTGAAAAATGAAAGCATACCCCTCCATTTGCGCCCTCAAGTTGGCAAGAGTCTTGAAAATTTTCTAAGTCATGAAAATTGGAAGCTCCACTAGCAAAATGCGCCCTTGCAAGCTTGAAGGAGGTTGAAAATTTCTCAAAGTGTGTGAAATTGGAAGTGTGGCACCCCAAATGCGCCTAGGAGGTTGACAGGGATGAAAATTCAGTAAGGCACAAAAACTTGAAGCTTGACCCTCCAAAAGCGCCCAAGGAGGAGGAGGTAATGGAAATTTGACTAAGTCACTTAAATTGGAAGTGGACATGTGAAAATGCGCCCTTGAGGAAGGAGGTGATAGGAAAATTTTCTAAGTGCTTGAAACTTGAAGCACAAGGGGTTATTAGCGCCCAAGGTAAAGAAGAGCTGATAAATTTCACTAAGTGTTGAAACTTGGAGTAGAAGGGGTGAAATGCGCCCAGCTTTGGAAGAGACTTCAAAATGTTATAAAATTGAAAGTAAGGGGTCCAAAATGCACCTAGCCTTGAAGAGAGGACCTTGAAAGTTGCTGAATGTTTCAAATTTGAAGCATGACCTCTGGAGTGCGCCTAGACTTGCCTGTAGAGGTGATTGAAAATGTTAAGTAGAATGTTAAGTGTTCAAAATTGAAAGTAGCCCCTCTCATTTGCGCCCTAGCTTCAAGGGAGAGATGGAAAATTTTCTAAGTGAGAAGAAATGAAAGTGCAAGGTATGAGATGCGCCTAGCTTGTGAAGGTGCAAGAAAAATATTCTAAGTTATGAAAAGTAGAACCTCCATGGTAGAAATGCGCCCTACCTTGCCAAAGTGTTCTAAAGTGTTGCAAAATTGGGAGAAGACCCCTCCATATGCACCTGGCTATGAAAAGGTTAGCAAAATTTCTAAGTGTTGGAACTTGAAATGGAAGCACAAGGTGGTAAATGCGCCTTTGACTGGAGGGGTGAGCTGGAAGAGAATTTAAGTCTGGAAGCTTAAATTGAAAGAAGACCCCATGATTTGCGCCTTGAGCTTAAAAGGGAGGCAACTTGAGAAATATTCTAAGGCACGGGAACTAAAAATTCACACATCCAAATGCGCCCTCAAGTGAAAGTTCAAGGTACTATATGCGCCCAGGTATAAGTGAAAGCACACCCTCCAAAATGCGCCTGACTTGAAGGAGGAATTAGAAAATTCTCTAAGGCACTTAAAATTGAAAGCTCCCCCTTGCATATGCGCCCCTGAGCTTAGAGACTTGAAATTTTACTAAGGCATAAAAAAATGAAAGCTTACCCTTACAAATGCGCCCTTGTCTGGCATGCAAGCATAAAATGTGTTAAGTGGTTATAAATTGAAAGCTCAGGGTGTCAATTGCGCCTAGCTTGGAGAGGGTGGAATTGAAAGTTCCTAAGTCATTAAATTAAAACCTAAAGGGGATATTTGCGCCTGAGCTAGGTGAGGACTTGAAAAATTTTCTAACTCTGTGAAATTTGAAGTTCACCCCTACATTTGCGCCCTTGGAGAAGAGAGGGTGATTGAAATTTTTTCTAAGGCATCTAAGCTTGAAGTTGGACACCTGAAATGCGCCCAAGGCATTCAAGGAGAAAATTTTTCTAAGTGAGTCAAAACAATAAAAAATTTCTCAACACAGGAAGATGATTTGAAGATCAAATAAAGAATTTTCTAAGGCAATCTAAATATTTTTATCAAATTTCCACCTCCCTAGAGGAAAATCACGCCTGGACTTGGAAGTATGGAATTTGGATGAAATTGCCAGAGATAAAGTCAGATGATGCCAGCTGCACGAGGTCAATAAAAATTTTCAAAGTTGAGCAAGGAAATGTACCTAAAGTGAAAAATGGAAATAAATTGATTGAATAATTCTTTTATAAGGTTCAAAATTCAAAAAAATTAAATGAACCCGTTTGTTAGGTATCCATGGATTCGACGCGTTCTGAAGAAAATTTTCTTCTGGGTACTGAAGATCTTCAACAAGGAATGGATTTTAAAGTCTTCCACACTTCGCCAAGCCTTCAGGATGGATATTTTTGATGGACACCAGGATTGATGAGTTTTCCCAAAGAAATTTTGTAAGGCAAAGAATAAGTGTGTTGTTGAGATAAAGTGTTGTGGTTGATGAATTTGAAGGTGATCGCCTAGGTGATTTTTGATCAAATTCTTGATGAAAGGATTTTTCTCAAGCCTGAGTTAGATGAAATGTCAGAGTGAAGTACGCCAAGCAGAATACGAGATGGGTTGGAAAATTGGCTAAGGCATGAAGAATTTGAACGCAAAATTGGCTAGTGAAGACAATGAACCCTTGGAAGTTAGAGCTTGAAAATCCTGGTAAGTAAGTTGAATTTATATTATGAGGTGTTCTAATGCTCTTCTCCTTGCTTGTTTTGCAGGAAGAACGTCGAAGACTAAGAAATGATGACTTGGAATAATGAAGCAAATAGTCCAAGATAATGAATCACGGAGGAAGAAAAGTTTCCAAAAAGTGGCTAAGTGTTGAAGAACAACATCAGTGTTGAAAATCATCATCGAGCAAAAGAATGAAGTTGTCGCCTTGAAGTTAAATCGAGAACGTGCCTGTAGTTGAATTTATTTGATCAAGTCTGCAGTCAAGAAAAGAACAGTGTGAACGCGTCTCTGGATTGGAATCTTCTAGAAGGGTGGTGGCCATTAATTGCTCGTTTATTGCCCCACTCCTCTTTGTGGCGGTTTTTAGGGTGAATCTTGTTTAGGGCTGAGGTGGCACGATCTAGGCCATCCAGTTGATTGTAATCTGAGCCATCCGTTGGACTTGGCCATCTATAAAAGGGGGAGTCCCCCTTCATTTGTACATTCATGAGATAGTAGAATTAGAGTAGAAGTTAGAATAGGGAGACAAATTAGAAGTAGCTTAGTATAGATTGATAGAGTAGTTGAAGAAGAAGGAAAGTTTTTCCTTAAAACTTTGTAAGAAATTGTTGTGAACACTCTCCCAATAAAAAGAATTTTCATTGATGATGAATTTCGTCTTTTGTTGTGAGTAGCTAGCAAGGTTTCTTCATCCTTCGATTCGAGTAGTGACTTAAAGTAGAATAAGTTTCATTTCATGCAAGCAGTAGATAGTAATTGTGGAATGTGGTCTTCAATTTGAGCAAACTTCGTCTATCCATACCACTAGTGTGTTCGCTGATGGTGAATGCGCCTTGTGTGGTCAACTGGAATATCATGTACTTAACTTCGATCATGATTTGTATGTTTATATGCGTTGTTGTGATGGTATTTTCATGCTAAGTTGTGATCTGAACACCTTGAGCTACTCCTTTGAAGATTGCACCAGTTCTATGGAAGCTGTCCGAAGCGAGGCAAAGCAGAGCCTGGTTGAAGCTTGTGAGAATTGATCGCCATGTCCCACGTCTTAGAATAGATTTAGACTCTCTGTACCCTGCAACCGTTTACATTCAGTACTTTTTGGTTAGAATAGGAAACCCATGCTTCACTGATAAATCTGTCGAATTGTGGAAAACACCTTCCTCTGCTGCTGAACAATTCCGTAAGTCCCCTTGAAATACCAGCAAATCACATTGAGCCAACTGAGCCAATTCGCATTAAAAGAACCTTGGAGTTGAACGCATGAACTTTCTTGCAATCTTAGCATGCGGAATACTTTGATCAAGAGAGAATAGGGTAGCCGTTGGAAACTTTATTCTGCGTTGGTGCGGTCGCGAAAAACACGTCAACAAGCACTCAAAGAAATAATCCAACTTCAGCAACTCTCAAACTCAACAATCTCAGAAAAATAATTCAACTCACAACCTCAACACAATTTTCAGCTCTCCAGCACAAATTTTATCTCTGCAATTTCGTGAATAGAAATGAAAAACTTTGAAGTTCTAACTGCAAGCTGGTGCCTATTTTAGAAAATGCCATTAATTCACTTCATCATGACTTAGAAATTTTCCAATTTTAGGAGAGAATATTCCAGTCGTCTTACAGTCATCACAGCAATTGGCTATTCTGGGAGATTCTTTCCTCCTTTTGAATTTAAAATTTCCCTCCCAACTGCCAATTACTTCCAGCTGACTGAAGTAATTCCGAGAAATTCATTTAAAATTTACTTCAGTATTAAAATCTCACCCCTTTTAAAATGGCGTATTAGAATTTTAAATTTAATTTTAACACCATTTAATTTCACTTGAGAAATTTTATTCATCTTGTTAGCGTCTTAGAAAAAAAATCATCGTGAGCTCCAATATTTTAAATTGGCTAGGCAAAATTATTTTCCATCCGAAATAAACTCCAAAATAAATTTTCCCCATGATTAATATCTCCCGACTTTAAAATTTTATGTGTCCAAACGAAAGGGGACATTCGATTTTTAAAACTTTGGAAAATAATTATTTTAAATCGCCTCTTATAAATTTCTCCAGTTTGAGCAAATTTAAAATTATTTGCCTAGAGCAAAATTTTATTTCCAACGCCTTGGGGAAATTTCATCACTCAATTCCACAAAAATCTCTAGTTGATTTTTTTTATTTTTCCAAGAGTAAATGAGTTCTTCAACCTTTAATTTTTTAAATAATTCTCCAGCTTCAAACTTCTAGGTGCAATTAAATTTTTATTTCACACCTTAGAAAATTCATCACCTAGCCCTCTTCTTCACAGGCGCATATATACCCATAAGCATCTAATTTCATTGCCTTGGAAATTTTGATCATCTTCAAGTTACTGGGGCGCATTTGAGAGGGTCCTCTTTCAATTTTCGCACTTAGAAGATTCAATTCTATTTCATTCTTCAAGGGTGCATTTTCACCTCTCTACTTCCACTTTGAACACTTAGACGTTTTAGAAGCCCCTCTTTACCTTGGGCACAAATAAGACCTTGGGCTTTCATTTTAAACACTTAGAAAATATCCATTCTCTTTACTCTTCATGAAGGCGCATCTGGAGGGGTGAACTTCCAATTTTTACACTTAGAAAAACTTTAAACATCAATTCCAGCTTTTTCATGGTTGAGGGCTGTAATGAACCAAACCAATTCTTTTCCAATCTTTCAATAAAACAACTCAACAAACAAGAACCCGTTAGGGTTAGTCCAAACCAAAACCAGCAGTTTGCAAGTAACTCTTTGCCAAGAATGTGCACACAATCTCAACATGAGAAAGATGCTGTCATATGGCAAGAGGATCGTCAATACAACTGGAAAGGAATTACAATACTGAAAGTAAACTCGACGCCAAGAATGTGCTTTCCAACCCAAGATGGGAATGGAGCTACCATATGGCGGAGATACTAAGGAATTACAATGCAACTCAAAATGTAAATAGGCAGCAAGCCAGCCTCTTCCACTTATTCAGTGGGAAGTACAATAAAGTAAGAGAAAGATAGAGAGGAGAATTGCTGATAGTACTACTAATCAGCTTACAATATGTTAGAATGCTTGCCAGAGCCTAGTAATCCAAGTTCTTCAATGCTGCAATAATTTGTAAGACTTCCTCAATGCTTGACAAACCTCTCTGAACTCAAACTCCTCACAAATCTGCATTTATCTATGACTGATATAACAGACCAGCAACTAAAATGAAGCAATAAGCAACCCTAGAACCCACCAAAATACTCACAACTCACTCAATACTTGCCGGAATGACATGAGACTTGATGCAAACAAAAACTATAATGATGGCAATGAAGACTAGACAAAGAAACAGCTAACAAATTGAAATATTTTTTTTTTCTAAACATTTGCCAGGCAGACCAGAATGGTACGGCCAAGAGAGAGAGGCGATTTTGCTTTTAAAAATTCAAATCTGCATTAAAAAATCTACAACTTTGCAAGAATGGTCGCCCCACATAGAGAAAAGGATTTATGCAATGCCCAGAACAATAATATTTTTATTTCATGAGATATGAGCAATTCTTACAATCAGCTATGATATTCAGCAACTTCAAAATGAGACTGAAAAGCAAAACTAGAACTCCAAAAATGCAAGATACTCAACTGAAATGCAAGACAAACCTATTACAAACTATCTCTCAACTAGTTGCTATCTTTCAAGCAAGAAGAAGAGCCAAGCTAGGAGGCATTCATTCCTCGAAGCAATCCTATTACCATTTCAGCAGCATAACAATATTGAAGTCATAAGATAATGAAATGAAGACCCAAAACTCCCTTTTATAATTTTGAGAAGACACTTCCAGATGCTTCTAGAAGGTGCACCCACTCCACAAGATGCTTTTAGGGTTTTGACTTGACCAAGTCTTCCTTCAAGATGGTGTACCTTTGCTTTAGTGATAAAAATCACTTTAAAATAAAACATAAACTTCTCCAAAGGTAGGCGTCCAATTTCTCTTAAGCAATTATTGACTTTAGAAATATAAAAATATTTCCTAATGATGCGTCCACCCATGAGGTCCCCTTTTTCAAAACAACTTAAAGTCTTGAAGCTAGGCCAAGGGGTTATAAATTTATAATATTAAAATATAACATTATTTTAATTAAAATACTTATCTCTCCAGAAAAAGCATCAAGAGGCCAAAACAACCATACCAACTAAACTGACTGCAAAAGGAGGCCAACTGAACTGAAGCCAACAGGACCACTGTTAGAAATAGAATTTACTAAAAATAGTAAATTCGGAAAGTTGCTCAGATCAAAGTGCATGCGATACCATTGCAAAGCTTTCTGAAAACCCAGAAAGAATCCGCAATCCAAAATCCAAAACTCTGAGATGTAGCCGTCATTACTTACTAAAAATAGTAAGTCTGGAAAGGTTGCTCGACGCAGTTGCATGTCATACCTCTACGAAGCTCTCTGAAAACCCAGAAGGAATCCAAAATCCAAACAGCCAAACTCCAACAAGCAAAACCCTGAATCTTCAAGAGAACCCACCAAACAGTCGGAAACCCTAATTTTGCCTCTGACTAGCCGACAGCATCCCGGGGATAGGCCATCAATCACTGAAAAGTGCAGTGCTAAAAATGGGGACATTACAAGGGCGCATATAGGGTGTTGAGGTTTCAGTTTCCACCACTTAGAAAATTTTCTATTCCATCCTTAATGAGGGCGCACTTAGAGCCTTGAACTTTCAATTTTCCAGACTTCTTCAACCTTTTACTCCCTTCTCTTCTTCTTAGGCGCAAATGGCATCCCCTACTTCAACCCTTTTTACACTTAGAAAATTTCATCACCACTCTTCAGCCAAAGGCACAAATGGAGGGGTGCACTTCAAGTTTTCACTTACACACCCTAAAATTTTTTTATTCAGTCTCTCATTAGCTTGAGCGCATATAGGTAGGGGTGCTTTGAGTTTCAAATACTTAGTAAAATTTTGAATCTTCTTCTTTTGGCCCTGGGCGCATTTGAACCTCTGAGGTTTCAACTTAAACACTAGACACCTTTCACTCTCTCCATTCTAGCTTGGGCGCATATGAGTGGGCTTGCTTTGAATTTGTCACATTTAGATATTTTTAAACTTCAAACTTCCAGCTTAGGGCGCATTTGAGAGGCTGAACTTCAAATTCATCACTTAGAAATTTTTTAGCTTATTTACTTCAACTTGGTGGGCGCATTTATCATGGGGAGCTTCAAGTTTGAGCACTTAGAAGGATCATCTTTTCCCAAAGGCGCATTTCAAGGGTTGAACTCCAAATTGGGGGCGTATTCCACCCCCTCCACTCCAAGTTTTTCATACTTAGAAAATTTTCAAAGCTTTTCTTCTCATGACCTTGGGCACATTTGGGGTGGGCAACTTCTAGTTTTCAATACTTAGAGAATTTCTATGTCATCCCCCCCCAAGCCTAGGCGCATTTAGCCCTTGGAGCACCAAATTTCATGACTTAGAAAATATTTCAATGCCCACTCTTCTAGCAAAGGCGCAAATCATACCTTGAACCTCAAATTTAAAATACTTAGAGAATTTTCATCAACCTCCAGCTTTAATGGCGTTTTTCACTGGCTGGACTTGAAAATTTATCAAATTTAGTGAATTTCATGTCTCTTGCCTGATTTGGGGTGACTTGATCATGCTAACCCTGGCTTGCCCTAACTTTCTATTTTTAGAAAGTTCTCCACATTTCATGCTTTGAATTGATTTTAGACTCTGAAAAGCCTAATTTTGCTTTGTCTTGAACTTCAGGATGTGATTGAACCTTTGGTACCTGATGCCTGCCTATGCCTGCTATTTTTAGCAACTTACTAAAAATAGCAACTGCTCAGAATGAGTTCAAATTCGGCATGCTGATTGCCTGAAGGGTGTTGATTGTCACTGGATGCCGCCTTTGCATGATTGTCGTGTTCTGCCCTTGAATTTAGGAAACCCTAATTCCTCTGTACCAGCCTGCTAAAAATAGTAAGTGCTTGATCTTCTATTTTCTGCAACTCCGTTTGACTTGAAACTCTCGCCATGGGGCCCTCATCACCTGTTTGACTCATTCACATCAATGCTTTGTGTTGACCTGCTATTATTGGCATGTTTCTAGAGGCGGTTTACTATTTATAGCAATTGCCTGATTTTGAGACTTCCACAGCTCCGTTCTACTTGAAATTTAAATGTCGTGATCCTCATCACCTGCTTTATCCGTTCACACTGGCGCCTGATGCCAACTTACTATTTATAGCCTGTTTCTGAAGTGGCTTACTATAAATAGTAAGTGCTCCGTTTGCCTTCAAATTTCACCAGCGGACTCCCTGAAAGATGCTGATCATGATGGGATACTTCAGTTTTTGTAAATTTTGACATTTGACTCCTCATTTTGAGTCCCGAAGCTCGAAACCCTAATTCATCTTGCATGTGCCTTGAATGGCCTCATTTTAATTCTATTTCTGTTGCATGCCACTGTGTTCATGATTCTGAAGCGCCGGGCAGCTACCGAAGTGGTGCTGCTAAAAATAGTAAGTGGTTGAAAAAGTTACCAACTAGCTGTCGGATGAATTTGCATGTTACACTGTCCAAGAGATCTTGAAAAACCCAGAAAAACCTAGAAAAATCATCAACATGCAAGCACTAGCTAAAAATAGTAAGTTTCTGAAAAGAGACAGGTTCCGCTTGCATGTTACACCGTTGCGAAGCTCTCAGAAAACCCAGAAGGATTATGCCAACATGCACTGAGAAAACTTACATGCAAACCCTAATATTAGCCTCCGAAGGCTAAGCACTGAAGTTGTCGTCCTGTTTTGCATGTTACATCACTGCGAAGGTCTCAAAAAACCCACAAAGAATCCTCAGACATGCATCCAAAAATTTAACATGCAAAACCTGAAATTTGCCTCCGAAGGTAGAATTGCTAAAAATAGCAAGTTGTCCGTTTCTGCTCAAATTTTTCCAGTGATGAATTCAAAGTGCTCGGAATGCAATGCGGTTGTCTGAACGTGAAAATCTCGAGAAAACAAACCCTAAATTGACACTTACTAAAAATAAAAAATTGGCAGAATTCAGTGAAAATTCAGAGGGAACCTGCCAGAAGTATCCTAATAGCAGTGCTAAGCTCATAAATTGACTAGCCAGCTCAATTTGACCTCAAAGCAGTCTAAAGATTGCAAACCCTAATTCACTAGAAAACGCTCTAGACTTAGCCAAAATTCAAACCTAGGTCAAATGACAAGTACACCATCAGACAAAAATAACCAATAGAGAGACAGACCGAAAGACCCAAGCCAAAAGACCCGAATGAAGCAAAAATTAGGGGGTCCCCATTTTGAATGGGGCAATGTGTGAAAAGGTCACAATAGTACAAATGAGGGGGGATGCCAATTTTATAGCTGGCTAAGTCCAATGGACAACTGAGATTACAATCAGATGGATGGCCCAGATCATGCCACCTTAGCGCTAAACAAGATTCACCCTAAAAACGGCCACAAAGAGGAGTGGGGTAATAAATGAGCCAAAAGATTCCCACTCACTCCCAAAATAGCATAGGCAATTAATGCCCACCATCATCCTCCAGAAGATTGTCATCCAAAAGGGTGTTTCCATTCTCTTTCTCTTTGACTGCAAAGTCAACGAATCTGGCCAGTACTGCTTCAACTTCCTGAACTGAAATAGGCGAGATGTGATAAGCTAAAACTCTAGCACTGTAACTGTTTTCCCATGCTGAGTACAAGATTTCCTCCAAGCAACTAGAGCATCCTGAGTGTTCTGGATAATGTTGGAGAAGGTCAAGGTGTTCTTGAAATCATCCTAAACAAATGTCTTTACCTCCGAAAAGAAAGGCCCCCACCTACTCTTCAAACCATCTGCAGTTACCTCCTCCGGAGTCAATCTCCTAGCAAAGATAGCCTCAAGTGTGTTCAGGACTCCATCAAGAATATTCATCATAGCTTTTCTAACTCTGACCGAATTTTCCTGTGCTGCATCAAAGAAACCTTGGCCTGTAACCACTGAAGAATACTAGCTAGCAAAGTCATACCTATCACCTTCCTGAATTACGCCTCCCTCAACCAAAGTCTGCAATGGCGTATGCATTAAAGCCTCTAGACGAAGAACAACCTTGTTCTGATAGATGTGAGCCTCACCCCAAGCCTGATCAATTGCGCCCATTCGTGCCATAATGCCAGAGACCTGCTGATAGGAAGTAGCAAGATCTTCCATAAACTTCTCTGTCTTAGTGTGAACATTAGCGACCCATTTATCTGCCTCCTGTGCCATCCTCCTCAAGTCCTCGAAGTTGCTAATTGATTCTTTGGGAAACTCGGCTGGGAGCTCAATTGCTGGATTCTCCTTCCCACAAGGATGAGACAAGTGTTGTACATAACCAATCAATGTTTTGTACTCCTTCAATATTTTATATTTTCCTTTGGTTCGAAGCAGCCTGTCCTTGAGTGCCTAATAGGAGCTATCACACTCAATTATTTGTGCTCCAGTGGGGCAGCCTAACTCCATGGTAGTGATTACATAGTTCTCTGGAACAGCCTCATCTCGATCGCACTCAACCCTAGGTACAACCACGTGAAGCGTGCGAGAGCCATCTTCATCTGTTGAGATCTTTGAGAACTTTCTAGCCTTCTTCTTTGTTGGAGGTGCATTGATCCTGCTTAGAAATTCTTCCATCTCAACTCTTGGATCAATCTCTTCAATAGGGTCCCTTCTCATCCTACCCCTTAGCCAATCTGGCACCACCTGCTGCATGTCAGAAATAATGAATGGTTGTTCATCCCTTGCTTCCTCTTCACAAACTTCTCCTCTTCTATCATCCTGACGAGGCTCACCAACCTCTATAGGCTGAATATCTCCCGAACCTTGGGCCTCTTGCCTAGTAGCAGTGTCGTCCTCCAGAGCTGCCTCAATCTCACGCTGGAAGCAAGTATCTGTGGTCATTTCTTCCTCCTCTTCTTGTTGATTCTCTCTTATGGGTGCGTTGACACTCTGGCCAATGGACTCCCTGTGAGGTGGTTGATTTGCCTCTTGTAATTCTTGTTCTTCATTCAACCTCGCTCTATGATCTACGAACTGTGAAACTTCTTGCACACTTGGAGAGTGAGTCCTCTTTGGCATATGTGATGCCTCCTCAATTCTCTGAGGCTCTGGCTGGACTGGTTCTTTCCTTCGTGGCTCTGGAGCTCTAGCAACCTGCTTCTGCTTCCTAACGATTGGCATCCTATGATCTCCCATTAAGTTATAAGTGAGAGGAATGGACTTGCCCTTAAGCCTGTTCACATGCCTCTCCACCCAACCTCTCGTGAATGTCAAGACTGGTATGCAAAGCGTATCCAAATCTGTAATCTCTGGCTCCGACCAATCTAGAAGTGGGAGTGGTATTTCTCACCATCTCATAATTTGGGTGAATAATGTTGATATCCTCATCAACCTGGTACCACACAAGAAGAATCTCAGTTTCCTTAATCATGTTCAATGGTATCCTCAAAAACATCCTTTTTCTCACTTCAGCTTCGTCCAACGCACTTGCCCAAAAATCTTCAATGTGTGCCTTATGTCTGAATTCCTCAAACAGTATCCATCTAATATTTCTATGAGGATCATAATGCTGCCTGCTAGTATGATAAGAGAGGTGGAAAAATTGAAGCTCGTTTTTTGCTTCCTTGGCTGCCTACAGTGTTGGACAAACTTCATCTGAATTTTCCATGATGATAGGGAAGTCAAGTCCTTTTTTCCTCTTCTAAATCTTATAGTA
Organism: Sequoia sempervirens; assembly: GCA_007258455.2. Lineage (NCBI taxonomy): Eukaryota > Viridiplantae > Streptophyta > Pinopsida > Cupressales > Cupressaceae > Sequoia > Sequoia sempervirens. The sequence continues at coordinate 97,200 of VDFB02224873.1, forward strand.
GGCAATGAGCTACCTAGATATTTCCAGCATCAAAATTCTGTTTGTGGGGTATCTGGGCAATTTGTAAGGATATGATGAAAACCCTTGCAGCCTGATGTAAGTGAATTTCAGAAATTGGATAAGCCAACATCCGTACCTCTCAATCAGCTCCTATGCTTCTCTTGATATGTTGTGTTGAGTTCTTTGCTGAAGCGTCCTTGTTATATGCATTGTGAAGGCATCATTGGCTCTTTTGTAGTGAGAGTGCTTGTCAAGTGCAACTGTGGACAAGCCTCATGAATCTTGAACTATTGAGAATCACACCCAATTGACTCCTTGTATGATATCCCTCTGTACTTTGTCATCCGGGCTAGCATATAGATGATATATGAGCTCATATAAAATGTCTTCGTTCTCCTCAAATTTCTGAGTTGTTCATGCAAATTGTCGCCAATCATCACTGCCCAGTCAACATGTTATTTTCCCTCCAACACAAGGTTGATTTAGTAAAACATCCAAGGATCAAAGATGAATGATTGGGGGCTCCCTCCAACTCTGCTGAGCATCATAATCAGGTCACAATACTCTTGCTTCAAGTCATCTGAAATTATCTGTTTTGGTAGCTATGTGTGAGTTGGCTTAGGCTTGTTCATCCAACAAGAGTTTATCATATCAACACACCTTTCAAATATAGAAGCATACATTCGTTCAACTCATTCTCTTGTCTTGTAAATCATCTGCTCATAGGCAGGAATTCCAAATGCCTCTCCAATAGCCTCAAGCGTGAGGTTGGCAAACAACTTGTTGTCCGGTGAAACGATAGTTCTTCACTCTAAGTTGTAACAATTAGCACATTCCATAATCAGCTCCGGACACTAAATTGCTGGTGCAAAACTAGTAGTTACATAAAGCCTACTTCTGACAATATCGTGTGAAGTAACCGATGGATGATGGCCTCCTATCCCCAACATTCGTCTTCTGAAGGCCTCCAAATTGAAAGAGTCAAGGTTTGTATCACTCAACTTCCCCAACTTTGAAGAAAACTTTGACTCTGGAAGGAAAGACTTGCTCAACTTCTTGATTACGGCCTGTCTTGATGCATTTGCCTTGCTAGATTCAGCATTAGTATCCTTGCCAGTGGCTCTTCTACCTACTTCAGCCATCCTGCAGAAATGAAAGACAGTCATTAGAAATAAAATTTAGAAAAAATAATCACTTTGAGATTTCCAGCTGAACTCTGAAAATGAGAGGCTTCAGCACTGAATTTCAAACTTCAAACCTTAACACCCTTTCAGTAACTTTTTTCCAACACTTAGAAAAAATTTTAAACTTTTCTCCAACTCTTCCCTAACTTCGAATTTCTTCACCTGCAAAACTCAAGTTTGCTTTTAGCAACTGATGAAGAAAATAAAAAATCTCCTCAAATCTTATAGCCAAGTTGAATTTCTAGAAGAGGCTAATTCTGGCTTATTCATTCAAATTTCCATTTTTCCCTCCTCTGGCAATTACAACACTTGTCGCCTGAAGTTTGGAATATTTGACTTATAGAAATTTTGAAAAATTTCAACCCTCTTGCATAGGCGTGCTTCATCATATTTGCATTTTAGAGATTTTTCTCTGAAGATATTAAATCAAATACCCCCCTTTAAGAAGTTCATTTTAATCGGCTAAGGCGTTCATCTTATTATTCATCTTCACTCTGGCTTTGAAAGAACTATCCCCCCTTCATAAATTTCATCGAAATTACCTAAGCATCTATCTTCAATTTATAAGCTAAGGCATTTTGTTTTCAAAAAATATTTCTCCTTTTGCCTTAGAAAAAAATTATTTTATGTAGGAAATTTTATCAACCCAACACCCACTTAAAATCTCCAGTAAGATGTGGGGAATTTCAAAATTATCTCCCTGTAGAAAATGTCCAAGACTCAGAAAAAAATTCCTTTCAGAAAATGTAATATTCATGTGTATACACATGAAGGGGCACATTTAATTTTTGTAGTTTTGAAAAATATTTCTCCCTAAGGTTTATTCACCTCTCTAGTCTGGGTGCATTTCATGCCTTCATGTATCCTTCTTTGGGCACATTTTAGAGGGTCAACCTCCATTCTCTTCTAACTTAGAAAATTCCAATGCCCCCATCACAAGGTGGGCGCATTTGAGGGGGTCTATTGCCAGTTTCAATCTTGCCTTAGAAAAAATTTATCCCTCTATCTAGCTTGGGCACATTCAAGCTTCTCTTCTACCATTTGCAAACACTTAGAAGAATTCTCATGCTTTCTACATAGGATGGGAGCATTCTTGAGGTGGTGGTGCCATTTGATATCCATGACTTGGCTAAATTTTCTCACCTCCTATCCCCTAGGGCGCATTTGAGGGGTGCTCATGCCGTTTTCCAGACTTAGAAACTTTTCTAAACCTTCTATTTAAGGTGGGCGCATTTGCTAGGTGGTGGAGGAATTTTCATCACTTAGAAAATTTTTTATTATTCTATCACAAACTTGGGCGCATTTAGGGGGTTGAGGAGGAATTTTCATTAACTTAGAAACTTTTCTTAAGTCAACTTCTTGCTAGGGCGCATTTCCATGAGGTGGCTTTCAACTTTCAGACTTAAACACATTTCCACCTTCTTCCTCCTTGGTGGGCGCATATGACGGTGTGTCAAGGAATTTCCCAACACTTAGGCATTTTTCCTCCATCACCTTGTAAGTTGGGCGCATTTGATAGGGGGTCAAGGAATTTTTAAACACTTAGAAAAATTTTCATCACCCTCTCTTCAGTTTGGGCGCATTTTGGGGGTGGAGGAGGAATTCTCCATTACTTAGGCGTTTTCTTCAGGTTCCTCCAAGTTGGGCACATTTTGGGGGTAGAGGTTCCAGTTTTCATCACAGACTTAGAAATTTCTTCAGGCATTCACACCTTGCTTGCCTTGCTTACTATTTTTAGTAAATTTCCTGATTTTCATACTTCTGCAACTCCATTTGCCTTGAAATTTTCTTGAGGTGATCCTCATGGGTTAACTGACCTATTCACACTGGTGCCTCGTGCTGACTTGCTATTTATAGCTTATTTCTGGAGGTGACTTACTATAAATAGTAAGTACTCAAATTGCATTCAAATTTCACCAGTGGATAGCTTTAAGAACACTAATTGCAATGGGATACATCGGTTTTTAGAGATTCCGGCGTTTTACCCCTCATTTTAAATCCCGAAGCTAGAAACTCTAATCAAACTTGCATGCACCTCAAATGACTTTTGTTTGACCTCGTTTTTGTTGCATGTCGCTCTGTTCGTGATACTGAAGTGTTGGGGAGTTGTTGGAGTGATCCTGCTAAAAATAGTAAGTGTCTGAAAAAGTGATCAACCACCTGTCGGGTGAGTTTGCATGTCACACTGCCTGAGAGATCTCAAAAAATCCATAAAATTGGTTTGCATGCGAGCACTAGCTAAAAATAGTAAATTCCTGAAAAATGATCAACTTTGCTCGCATGTCACATCATTGCGAAGCTCTTGAAAAACCCATAAAGAATATCCTGACATGCACTGAAAAATCCAACATGCAAACTCTACAAATGGCTACCGAAGTCAAAATTGTTGAAAGTCATCATCTTGGCTTGCATATTATTCCATCACGAAGGTCTTGAAAAACTTAGAAAGATTCTCCAAACATGCATTGAAAAATCCAACATGCAAACCCTAAAAATAGCCTTTGAAGTCAAGATTGCTAAAAATAGCAAGTTGTCAGATTCAGTTCAAAATTTTCAGGCAGGTAGCTTAAAGTACTTTGAATGCATTGTGACAATCAGAATTTCAAAAATGTTGAGAAAATGTCCCAAATTAGGTACTTACTAAAAATAGTAAGTTGTCAGAACTCAATGAAATTTCAGTGGGAACCTACTAGAAGCTTATTGAACATAGTGCCAAGCGCAGACTTCAATTTACTCACTCAAATTAACTTCAAATTGGTATGAAAAATGCATTTACCCTAATTTGACATACTTAGCCAAAATTTCAATTTAAGCTCAAAGACGGGCACCTCCCCGGAAAGACAAGCGGAAAAGAGAGACAACGGGAAAACCAAAGCCAAAAGACGGGAACGGAGCAAAAATTAGGGGGTCCCCATTTTGAATGGGGTGATGTGTGAAAAGGTCACAACAAGTTCCATCATGGATTTGATTGGTAGACTTCGGGTTGTTGTTCTAATTTATGATAGCAGCTTTTCAGGGATAGGCATATGCTTCTATGCACCCAGGTTGGGTGTCATTCACATCTTTAGGAGACCACTTGGGGTGTGTTGGCTTGAGGATGATGCAGGAGTAGATGGCATTCATGATGATGACGTTGTTGATATGGAGAGGTATGCACATGGTGTTTCTTGGGTGCAGATAGGAGGTCTCCACCTTGATTGCACTTTGAGGTGTGTTCACCAGATATCCTTTGACCCACATGTTCAGCACTTGACTTCGTCATTGTTGCTTCAGCGAGGTGGGTTGAGGGACAGGGCATCAGGCTTGTATGATTCAGGTGGAGATAATTGTTGGGGCACTTGTATGAATGAGGATTGTCACTTCAGTGCTTCTTTGCCATATGATGAGGTTTGGAGTTTTGGAGTTGCATTGATGAGTCTTGGGTCCCATAGCTTGACAGGGAATGATAGTGGCATGAGCTTCAGCTATGTTTGTTGGTTGATTTTAGTACTTTACAGGATTGTTTGGGATCCAGGTGGTGATGGACAGGTGTTGTGGTGATTATGGATGGAAAGTAGTGGATTGCTTGAAGGAAAGCAATCTTTGGGAAGGGAGGACTGTCATGTCCCCAATTTTGGAGGAAGTTTAATTTAATTAAATCAATTAATTAAGTTTTCCAAATTAATGATATTTCATAAGGATGGCTAATTGACTATTTTAATTAAATTAAGTGGATCATTAAATTAGTTATTTATAAGGTTATTAAACAATTAAATATTAAAAGGTGACCTTATATTTAATTAATTTAATAAAGTGACAAATAAATATTATATTATAAAGTCACTTGAATAAAATAATACTTTATTTCTAGAAGCTTCTAGGAGATGTGGTTGAAAAAGTATAAAAGAAGCTTTGGCTAGCATTTTAGCATGGTTGAGTTGATTACTACATTTCTACATTTGGTGAGTTTAATGCTTGGCAAACTTCACTTGTGAAATATCAAGCCTAGCTGATCCTATTTTGCCTATGAAATAACAAGCCTAGCTAGCTTGGAGAGGATACTTCAGTCTTCTCAGTTGCATTATAATTTTGTGGTCTTTGGCCAAATTATTATCCCTTGGAGGAAATCGATATAAGAAGATCTGTTGCCCGATTTTTAGCTACGGGCTCATCAGGCAGGACAAATTATGTTTCAGAGGTTCATAAAGGCCAAATGGGGAATTTACAATAAGGGTTAGATCATGCACCTAAGGATATTTCACAAGGTCTGTTAGAGGCATGCCTCGATCAGTTTTGGCGCAAAAAATTCATCAAAGAAGAAAGTTGGCAAGACCCTCCTGTTGTCTTTCCGACTAGCAGTGCGTTCTACTTAGTTTAATACCCCATCACCAGGACATTCGGGTCACCATGAGTCTTCATGTATCCATCCGCTTGGAAGGAGGTCATGCCGACAATTTCACAAAGGTGGCGTCGGGGGGAATGATTTCGGTCGGGGAAATGTCTCTCCGACTACGTAAAGTATCGCCGAATGTTTTGCCTTCGGCTTAATGTCTCGCCGACACATGAGAGTCACCCTGAAATGGTCCCAGCTCACCAAAAGATTGTCATCTCGCTGAGAAGTCCGGCCGATTCGACGAGGTCTTGCCAACATGGCGAAGGAGGTCTCGGAGAAGGGTTTTGCCTTCGGCGTAATGTCTCGCTGAAGGTCGGGGGTCTCGCCGAAGGTAGGAGCTCAGGGAGATGTCTCGGCGACTAGTGAAGGTCTCGACGAAAAGGTATGTCATCAAAGAGAAAAGGTGGGCCTCGCTGTAACATCTCGGCAACCGAATAGTGTCTCACCGAGAGGATGGTGCCTTCGGTATAAGGCGATGAGCTCGGGGTGATGTCCTACCGACATGGGGAGGTCTCGGCGAAAGTTGGGAGCTCAATAGGAGTTCTCACCCCAGCAAGGTGTCTTCGGCGGGAAGTCTGGCCGACTATGGAGTGTCTCGCTGATATGGAGTCTCATCGGTATAACCTCTGGCCGACAAGATGGGGTCTCCCCGAAATGAAGATGAGCTCGCTAGCGAAAGGAAACATCATCCATATGAGTCCTGCCAACCAATGAGGGGTCTTGGCGAAGGGTTGTGCTTTCGGCAAGAGGTCTCACCGACACATGGGTGTCGCTGACGGAGGAGCACAATGGTATAATGATAGAGCTTCGGCGTGAGGCCTTCCCGACTTGCTAGTGTCTCATCGAAGGAAATGTTCGAGCCCGGGGAAAGTGGTTTGTGTTCGCTAAGAGGTCTCCTCGACCCGATGGTGTCCCGCCGAAGGATGAAGGGCTCGATGAAAGCTCTTGCCGACAATGGAGAGTCTTGCCGATAGCGATGGACTTGCCAATCAATCGGTGGTACCGGCATGGCTCTTAGTGCCCGCTATGACCTCTTGCCGAAGGTGAAAGTCTTGCCGATGGTTTTAGGGATATCGGTATAACTTTTGTCGCTCTATGTAAACTCTCACTGACGGGCGAAAGTCTTTCCGATGCTGTTGTAGAGTATAATCGCATCGGGGATACACGGTAGGTGTCTTACCGACATGCGATTCAATTTGAGTGACTCTTGATCGTCTGGCGATCCCATGTAGCATCTGTTTAGCCAATCGGAGGAGGCTACGGGAGAGCCGTGGCAATTTGACCCCTGTGAAGAAGATCAACGGAACATAGGCAACGTGGATATGCTCTGAGAATAAAGCGATGAATCAGTCTGATATCCAGGAGGTGTCGTCGGTAAACAAAAGAGCGGAGACCGCAGGGACAACTGGGATGTCAACTGGCAAGGGCCGATAGACATTAATGATATTACCTCAGCGCATTCAAAGCAGTTCGGCAGGGAAGTTCGAGGGTGGACACGTAGGCCATGAAGTTAATACTGTGGTTGTAAAAGATCTAAGGGCTTCTCCTGAGGGCGATCTTTTCACACCGACATAGATAGCAGGGATACACTTGAATGCACCATTAACTTCATTCGAAAAAATCTAGGGGGCAGATCTTTCTGAAGACTGATATTTTTGTAAGCCGTAGGGGGCCGACATCTTTTGTATATAAGGCATTTTTGCCTCTTTGTAAGGGGGTTCAAATTATGCATTCTCAAGAGTTAGTGATTTTTAACAATCCTTTCTCAATTGATGTATGCTTGGTAACTCATTTCGATTCTAGAATATAAAAAATAGAGTTTACCCTGAAAGCCAGTGTTAGTGTTCAGACTAGTCTCATTTCTGTAATTTTTGACTATGTAAGTTTTCAACTGTGCTTTTCTAAGTCTGCATTCATACCTTAAAGCTGTGAAATTCAACCTTCCTTCTTAAAATATGTATGTAGATCAAGCCTCTTAAGAATGATGCATAAGTTCAAAAGGGTTATGTTGAGTAAATGAAATAGCTACCATTAGTTTTCCAGTGTATGTTCATCTTGTTTTTATTTCATGATTTCTTATCAATTTGGTGTATCGCCATAGTATTTAGTTTTATTTTATGCACTCTTTCTCCTTTTTCCTTTACAAAAAATCAATAGTTTAGGTGACACCAAAGGAAGCCGACCTTCTCCGGAGGTTGACCTCTATCTATAAGTGACCCACAGCTTTGGAGGTCTTCCTATGTTACACTAATGTGTTGAACACCAGTTTCAACAAGGGTGCAGCTTCAGATTGATAATAGTTTCTGGCACGCCCGGTGGGACAAGTTCCACCTTATATTGCTGGTTTGGTATGCAACCAGCAATTTTCAGACTTTGTAAAGGTCATTTTGCATACTTGGCGACTCCATAGAGAGGAAGAACTGCAGAATCAGTGTTTTTACAGTTTATGAGAAGAGTTCAGACAAGGAGCAGCTTATTTCCTTTCGAATATTTGCAGTTGTCACCACCAAGAAGACAAGGCAGAGCAACAAAAAGGCCAGGGACAACAATTACCTATTCTAGAAGAACTAAATCCACTCCTCCATCTGCGGGATCTCATATTGCTGTCCCGTCTTTGGTTTCATCTCAAGTGCCAGTAAATCCACCTCAGCCACCTCCAATGGCTGCTCCAAGGAATCAACCATTTGTTGCTTTCAATGGAGGGAGTCCCTTAAATTTGGCACAGCACAATTACATCCCAATGGCAGCCTTGAAAAGTCTACCAACTTTCATGGGGGAAGATCTGACTACCCCGATTGAACATATGCGAGATGTGGCTTTGTTATGCGGAGTCCATCACATAACTCAAGAGGATGTTGCTGTGAGAAAATTAGCTGCTTCATTGAAAGGAAGAGTTGTGCAATGGTATAGGGGCTTAGCAGTCGGCTCAATCGCAACTTGGGATGAATTTGGAGACAAATTGCATAAACAATTTCAGTACAGGTCTGTTAATTTGTCTTTATTAGAACAATTAACTACGATTAAGAGGGCTCCACAAGAGCAAATGAATGATTTTAATTTCAGATTTCAAAGAACCTGGGATAGAATCCCTGCAACGGTGAGGCCTTCACCTGAATATGCTTTCCTGTATTATCTTAGAGCTATAAATAGCGACATTTCAGTTTTAATACTATCAATGGGAGGAGTGTTTTTTCCGGATGCTTTTGAAATAGCAATCAGAGCTGAAAATAGCCTGATACAAGCTGGTAAAATTGCTCCTAGGCTACCAATGCCTATATTTCCAGATATTCATTCGAATATCCCTTTGCAAATACCACCTTTTACACCCTTGCCACTTGTTCCAGTGGTATTAGCTGTTGTTCTAGCTGCTGCAACACAAGAAGCTGTTGTTTCAAGTTTTTCAAATGAGTTACAGGAAATCAAAATTTTATTACAGACTTTTGGTAATAAGCTTGTGAGCTTGGAAAAGCAACAATCATATAACAGACCTCAGCATCAGCAGTATCAAGGTAATAGACAAGCTTACCAAGGCAACTATCAGGGCCCAAGATAGGGGGTAAATACTAGACCTTTTCAGGCTTGTGCTCCAACACCTGTTAGTGCAGTCAAGGATCTTTTCCCTATTCAAAACAACTTAGCAGCAGATTATGAGTGGTGCTACCCTTGTAACCAGCCTCATAACCAAGCCACTTGCTCAAATGGACTTATTAATCAGGCACTTATGGTACAAAATGCCTCAAGTTCACATCAAAATGAATTCAATAATGTATCTCTACAACACCAAGATCATCCTACCAATGACACTACTCTTCTTAATTGGAAAGGTGAAGAATTTTGTGGATTGAATGTAGATGATTCTTCAGTTGCAGCTAACACAAGGGTGAAGAAAAGAGCTTTTGAGCTTGATCAAATAGCTAATAAAAGAAAAACATCAGCTGCAGAACCATCTACCTCTCAAGTGATTTGTGGATCGCAAAGAAATCAGCAACTCCCAATGAAGGAGCAGCCATGCTTACAAACCGACCACACTGGCATAAAGGTACATCATAAATTAAACCCAGTTGTACCCTATAACATTCTTGATAGTATGAAAAAGACAAATGTAATGATATCTATGTGGGATTCATTAGCCATCCCAAGTCAAAAAGATATGTTACACTCAGCTTTATCAAATTTTAAAGTGCCTGATGAATCTGAATCTCCAATAGGTCAAGTTAGGACTATGTTGACGAATAATACTCAAGGAAATGATAAACAGCCCAGCAAAGAGATAGGAAAAGAAGTTAAACCACCTCCATTTTACGTGTCAGTAATCATAGGTGATAAGTGTTACCTGGTTTACACCCTCAAGCTCAATTAGGCAAGCATCTATGTTGCAGGTGTCATAAGGGTCAAATGGGATCTCTTCATTGAAGGTTTTTTATGCTAGGTTCCCTCTTGAACAATTTCTGCCCACATTTTTACCATGTTGCATCGGTTGTTCCCTTAGTTTTTGCATTCTTTGTATCCTGGTTCTTATCGGCATAGGTCCATGAATGTTTCCACGACTCAGGTTACGTTTTCTGCATTGGATGAGTCTGTGTTGCCTATCGGCAGGACTCATCCGATATCACGGCGATCAAAAGGTTTCTAAATACTTCATTCGACGAGATGCTTTGTTTGTTTTGGTGACCGTGGGGTGTCTATCGGCATATGTTTTCACCGTCGGGGTTGTGTCTTATCGATTTTATCATCTCTCCCCAACTAGGTATATGGTGATTCATCGGCAGAGCCTTATTCTATCGGCATAGGGTCCCAGCGAAGTCTTCTTGTTTCGCCGACTGGAGGAGTAGAATATATCATATCGGCGGGAATTTAAGTTTTCGCGGGGATGTCATGGCGACTTTTCTTTGTCTTACCGACAGTGTGCAAGGTGGCCGTATATCATATCGACATGAGTTCATTTTTGTCTCATCGATCGGTGGCGGAAGGATTGACTCATCGGCGTAATTCGGGGCGATCGCCGATGGAAGACACGAAGGCTCCTGGTCGGCGTAACAACTTCCTTGTCTCGGTGACTCTCAATGTATGAGGCCTTTTGGCATAGCAGATATAGTCTATGAGAGGTCTCTCTGATGGGCAAAAGCTACAGTGACATACTTGTAATAGATAGACTCATCGATGGGAGATGCATTAGGTCTCAGCGACCCATGAGCAGGCAAGGTCTTTCGGAATAACGGGGTGCATTCTGTATAATGTCTTGCCGATAGTAGGATGTCACAGCGATGGAAAACGGATGGGCTTGTCGGCAGGATAAAGCATGGGTCTCGACGACTAAAGGTTTTTTGTTCGGCGGAGGTTATTTTCTTCGACAATGGGTCTCGGCGAACGCCTCAAGTTTTGCCAAGGTCACAAGGAGCCCGGCACAAAAGATGGAGGCCTAGATATCTTCCTTTCGGCGGGAGTCTCGCCAATTATGAATGACTTCGCCGAGAGTCATGGAGCTCGACATGGAGTCTCGGCGAACAGAGACGGTCTTGCCGACTGCAAGGAGACCCCATCAAAACATGAAGGGCTCGCCAACTGATGATGTCACCCAGAGGTTATGCCGACAATGGGAGGTCCTGGCGGTATAAGGGGTGTTATCGGCAAGAGTCTCGCCGAGCAGTGGAGCCCCAAAATGGAAAAAGCAGTTTCGGCCAAGGAAAGGTTCTTGGTGAAACGTCTTGTCGAGACGGAAATGTCACCCCGATTCAAAGAGTCCTCGATGTAACGAAACTTTCGCCGAGATGTCCCAACGATAAGGTGAGGTCTCACTAACAACAGAGGAGCCTTCGGCGTAGCACAAGGAGATCGAGAAGACTTCTTCCTGATCAGCGTGGGTCTTGTCAAGCGGTGAAGCTTTCAGAACAAAGGAATTCGCCAGGAGGAGGGGAAATTCTATGTAGTGTCTCGCCGACTGTAAGGGGGTCTCGCTAGGAGTCTTGCTGAAATGAAACGAGGCGTATGCTCGCCAAAGCTGAAGTGCCTTCGGCACAACCTCTTCCCAAATGTATAGTCTCTGGCCAACAGTGATGGATATACCGAATGAAAAGGTAACTCTTAAGGGCTGTAGAGACACTTGATCGCATCGGCAAGACACTTTCAGTGTCTTGCCGAGATGCAAATCCATTCAAGGGACTTTTGACCAGCTGCAGGGCTGCGTGGTTTTCACTCGGCCAATCAGAGAGATCTAAGGGTAAACTGTGGTGGTCCAAAGAGCGTCGACGGGATGAAGGGTGACGTGTATCTGTTGCAGGATTAGAGCATTCATGGTGCGGCCGAAGTAGCTCAACTAGACACGATCGATCGAATAAATGTGGTAGCTGAAGGAATATCTGAAGAGGACTTCTTCGAGATGTTTCAAACCGACACCAACAACAGGGACACGCAGGATCCCTAGCATTAACTCAGCAAAAGATCTAAGGGGAAAATCTATCCCGAATCAGGATATTTTTTTTGTAAGCCCTAACAGGCCGATGTATCAGTTTGTATATAAGGCATTTTTGCCTTTTTTGTAAGGAGTTCTGATTGCACACTCTGAAGAGTTAGTGATTTTCAATCAATCCTTTCTCAGTCAATGTATGTTTTCTGTAACTCAGCTGGAATCTTGAATACAACACAGAGTTAACCTTGGAAGTTTGTCTTCATGTTTGTATGATTCTCATCTTTGTATCTTTCTTTTTTGAGCTTGCAAGTTTCTAACTGTGTTTTCCATAGAAGTATTCATATCTTAGAATTGTGAAAATCAATCTTTCCTTCCTGAGATGCATATGTAGACCAAACCTATTAGAAAGGCAAGCATTAAATCTGAAAGATGTTGTTTTGAGAATAGCAATTAGGCTTTCAAGTGTACGTTTTTCTGTGTTCATTTCATGATTTCTCAGACATTTTGGTGTATCACCCTCGTGTAGTCCTTTAATTTTTGTACTCTTTATCCCTTTTCCTTCAAAGAATCAATAGTTTAGGTGGTACCCAAAGGAAGCCGACCTTCTCCGGAGGTTCATTTCAGCCATAGGTGACCCACAGCCTTGAAATGATCCCATTGTGTCTCTAGAAAGCTCAGTTTCTTGTAAACTCTGCACAGGGTGCAATTCTAGGTGACAACAATAAGTTAGTTCATAACTGTATGGTAGACAGTGGAGCTAGTAGCTCAGTGATGCCAAAGCAAATTGTTGACAAACTTGGATTGAAGTATCAGCCTTTAGAGAAAGGAGTGATTCAATTGGATGGTACTTCGGTTAATACTGTTATCACCTGAAGTTGCACCCTTGTTGAACCTGATGTTCAACGCCTCAGTGTAACATGGGAAGACCTCTAAAGATGTGGGTTTCTTGTAAGCAGAGGTCAACCTCCAGAGAAGGCCGGCTTCCTTTGTGTTATCACCTAAACTACTGATTCTTTGAAGGTAAAGGGAGAAGGAAAGTTCATAAAAATGAAACTAAACTTATGGTGATACACTGTATTAATGAGAAATCACGGAATAAACATAGGAAGAACATACACTTGAAAGTTTAAATTCTATTGCTTCACATACTCAAAACAACTTCTTTCAGATTTAATGCTTTATCCCTAACAGGTTTGGCCTACATACACATCTTGGGAAGGAAAGATCAATTTCACAACCTTAAGACATAAGTGCAAAATTATAAAACACAGTTAAAGACTTGCATGTTCAAAAGAAAGATACAGAAATGAGAATCAATACAAACATGAACACAAGCTTCCAAGGTAAACTCTGTGTTGTATTCAGGATTCCAGTTGAGTTACAGAAAACATACATTAACTGAGAAAGGATTGATGAAAAAATCACTAACTCCCTTAAATGCATAATTCGAACTATTTACAAAAAGGAAAAAAATGCCTTATATACAAAAGAGTAAGGTCAGCCCCTGCCTTAGGGTTTTCAAAACTGAGTCGGCACTTGGACACGTCGGCCCTAGAAGTGCTTGGAATGAAGTCAATGAGGCATTCAATGCATATTCCCTGCTCATGTCGGTGAAAGTTCGCTTCTGGGCAGGTCTTTAGATCTTTTACAACGACCGCATTAACTTGCAGCCTCCGTGTCCATCCTCGAGATTTCGCCAGAGTCGCCTTGAATGCTCTGTGACGTGGTCATTAATGCCGCTCCACTTTCTCCAGTCAACCTCACCAGATATCATCGTGACTCACAGCTACCTCCCCTTCGAGAAGCGGTATTAGATCTTTCCACTAGATTTAGCGCCATTACTGTTTGATCGCCCTCGATCACAAAGTAGAGAAATGTCGGCATGCTCCGTTGATTCCGTTTGCAGAGGGGAGCTGAATAGTCAAACTGCCCGTGAATTGCCCTAGCATCTTCTAATTGGTCGAGTTTGTGCCAGATGGATTCCAAGTTGGTTGATGGTTGCTTCAGAAGGATCGCCTGTTGGCGAGACCCTGGATGTCAGGGAGAAGTCATAGCAGGCGGATAGAGTCATACCGATATCACTTAGGCCATCGGCAAGACACAATTTTGTCGCTGGGACATCATGGCGAAATCTCCACCCTAAGCGAAGGCATCTGTTTCGGAGAGACCCACTACACTCGGTGAGACCTCCCGGCGATGTTGAATCTCTCCCCCCGAACTTCCCCTCATTCGGTAAGACACCTGGGTGTCGGTGAGATGCTTTATCGAAGACAAAACGTTACTGGGAGCCTGTTGGCGTGGTTTTAGGGCAGCAGCGCAGGATAAGTCGCCGCGGCGGGCTACAACCTTCTCGCCAGGACAATTGCGGGCGGATCAGGCAGGACATACGGTGAACAGGCCGGGGTTTGGCGTTCCAGGGACTTACACAATTGTTCGGTGGCCGTGAACCCGGCCGGACTAAGGGTTTCATGTGATTTAAATGATTTGGCGGTGAAGCGCGGGATTCCTATTACTAATCCGAGGAAATGTCGCGGAAAGTAAAGAATTATAAGGCCTAAGAAATTTATATTCTATTCTAAATGCAGGATATGTGGGAACCACGTTTCAATAGACTTCAATCAGTTCACCTAGCCTCCGTCCGGACAGCCTCGGTAAAATCGGTGCAATCTTCAAAGGGGATAGCAAAAGGTATTCAAGTTATAGTTTAACATGCATACACCATCACAACGACGCATATAAGCATATAAACCATAACCGAAGTTAAACTCAAGATAATGTCCAGTTGACCACACAAGGCGGACTTATCATCAACAAGCAGCTAGTGGTATGGAATAAAGCGAAGCTATCTCAATAAAACACCACACACCAAAGCAAGCTACTTGCATGAATTTAAGCTACTTGGATACGAAAGGAAGAAGAAACCTTTACTAGCATTTCACTGACAAGGCGCATTCCATCATCAATGAAAAGATCTATTATCATAAAATGTGTTACACAACCAATCTCCTCAAAAGTTTTCAAAGGGAAGAAACTTTTCTCTCTTCTCCAAATTATGCAAAAATGGCCGTACTTTGCTCAATATAATACCTTCTCAATGTATACTATTCCAATGTCTAATCTAATTCTAATCTTCTAATGAGATTACAAATGAGGGGGACTCCCCCTTTATATAGCTAGCCAAGTCCCAAAAGGCGGCTAGGGTTACAATCAATAGAGTGGCCAGAATCGTGCCACCTCAGCCCTAAATAATATTGCCCTAAAAACCGCCACAGAGGAGAGTGGGGTAATAAATGCGCCATAATGTCCACCATCATCCTTCTAGAAGATTTCGTTTGCAGACGCGTTCACACTGTCCTTGATCTTCCTTCTTGGCGTTATCCTTTGACTTCTTCCACCTGAGGGTCTTCATCTTTGTCACTTGAGTTAACACTTAGCCAATTTCTTGCAACCTTTTCTCTTCGAGATTGAAACTCATAACTTTATCTTCTTCCGAAGGTTATAATATCATCGTGCCTCATCACTTCAAGTCATCGTGTTCTGGCCTCAACATTCCTCCTGCAAAACAAGCGAGGAGAAGAGTATTAGAGCACTTCACAATATAAATCTAACTTACCTACCTGATTTTCATGCTTTGATCTCCAAGCGTTCATCGCCAACTTTGTGTTCAAGTTCATGCCTTAGATAAACTTCATCTTTGAGAAATTCATTTCACCTGCTGGAGCTCTGACAACCTTGATTTTATTCATCTCTGGCTCAAGAAAACTATCTTCACGAAGAATTGAAGCAAATTCACCTAGGCAGTTTCTTTCAAATTCACCGTCTGGAGGATTTCACCTTGAAAATACGTTTTCTTCACTTTGCCTTAGAAAATTTTCAAATTTCCCTTAGGAAATTCATCAACCTGGTGCCCACTTGAAATCTTTATCCTGAAAGCTTCGGCGAAGTGTGGAAGACTTTAAAATCAACTCCTCATCGATAATCCTCAATACTCAGAAGAAAATTTTCCCCAAAACGCATCGAACCCATGGGTGCACAACGAACGGGTTCATTTAATTTTCTTGAATTTTGGAACTTTAGAAAAATAATTTTCAACAAATTTATTCTCGTTCTTCGATCCCCTCTGAGAATTTTACTCTATCTTGAAATTTTTTAATAATTCTGTATAGCTGGCATTCACTGACTTCACCATTGAAAAATTTGCTCGTGCCTCAAGAAAAAGATTTTATCACTTCATCAAACTTAGGCGTTTTTCCCAAGGAAGAAAATATTTTGCCTTAGAAAAATTTTAAATCACTTTGAAAATTTTTGCCTCAGGAAATTTTATTCAACTCTGTCTGCCTTGCCTGTGAGAGAAAATTTCATTTCATCAACTTACTTAGAAAATCTTTCTTTCACGCCTGGCACACTTGATTTAACTCCACACTTGCAAGGCAAATTTATTAAAAATTCCAACGCCTTAGAGAAATATTTCATCACCCTTCTTATACTTTATTTCACTTTGCCACCCTTGGCGCATAGCATTTGGAGAATAATAAAATAAAATAAAAGCGCCTAGCATTTTGTTTCATCACCTCATGCACCTTAGAAAATTTTCTAACACCTCTAACCTTGGGCGCATATAACACTTCAAGAGGGATATTCACTTTACCACGTCTAGCACCTTATTTCATCTTCAATGCCCAAGCAATATTTTATTTTCCATCACCCACCATCTTGGCGTACTTAGCACATTTGGAAAGAATAACTCCAACGCCTTGGTAACTCCTTATTTTCACCATCATCACCTTACATCTTGGCGCACTCAACACTTAGAAGAGGATGGGCGCATTCTAGGCATGTAGGAGGATGAAAGTTTCTAACGCCTTCCTTAAGTGACTCCTCAACTTCCAACTTTTGTCCTCACATGCCTCATTTTGGGCGCATTTTACCCCTCATGCAGGATAAAAATGTTTGACTCCTTTGACCCATTTGTTTTTGGGCGCATTTTAGCAAGGGTGAAGGATAAACTTGTCAACGCCACCTTTGACCACCTTGGACTTCTTTCTCCCTTGGGCGCATTTTCACATAGCTGCAGGATGAAATGTGTTGACTTCTCTTTGACTTTTTTCATCTTGGGCGCATTTTGCCCCCTGAACAGTACGAACTTCATACTTAGCATTTTTTTTCTGAGCCTCCTCATCAACTGGGTGCATTTTGGGGTGGCAGGAAGATGAACTCCAGACTTAGAAAATTTTCATCATTTTTCGCCAGTATTTCATGCCCTGCTATTTATAGTAAGTCCTCTCAATTTCGTATCTCTGAAGCCCGGAATGACTTGAAATTTCAAACGTAGCATCCTCATAACCTTGTTGCCCTGTCGACACTGCCACTTTTAGTCACCCTGCTATTTTTAGCCTGTTTCTGAAGGTGGTTTACTATAAATAGTAAGCTCATGTTTCTGATAGCTCCCATGCTCCGATCGAGTTGAAATTTTAATGATGGCTCCTCTACGTGAGCTTTGTCTGCCGACCTGCTTGCATCGCGGTTGATTTACTATTACAGCGGTTCCACGGTGACACCATGTCAAAGTAGGGTCGCCCGATCGACTTGAAATTTCACCCGTGAGATAGCTGAAGAACAGCGATGGAAGTGGTGGTTTACGGTTTTCGAAAATTCTGACTTTTGATGCCTATTTTTGGGCTTCGAAGCTGGAAACCCTAATTCGTTTTGTATGCACACCAAATGAGCTTTGTTTGCCTTCGTTTCTGCGACACTGCGATCAGCTCGTGATTCTGAACTGCTGGGTGGCGGCTGCCGGGACACACCTGCTAAAAATAGCAAGTTCCTTACTGAGTGAGAATCCTCGTTTGCATGTCATGCCATCGCGAAGCTCTCGAAAAACCCATTAGGAATCATCCGACATGCAAAAGAAATCTCGACATGCAAACCCTAAAAATAGGCTCAGAAGGCTGAATTCTGAAAGTTGTCGTCTCACTTTGCATGTTACATCGTTGCGAAGGTCTTGAAAAACCCAGAAGGAATATGCAGACATGCAAAGAAAAACTCTGCATCTGCACCCTGAAATTTGCTCCGGAAGTCGGACTGCTAAAAATAGTAAGTCGTCCGTTTTCGCTCAAATTTAACACTGTGAGTGCTTGATATGCTCTGAATGTCGTGTGACTGTCGGAATCTCGAAAATGTTGACGAATCGCCTGTAATCTCACACTTACTAAAAATAGTAAGTACCTCGGAATCTGATAAATTTTTGCTGAGAGCCTGCTGGAAGCATACTGACAAGAACGTTAAGCTCAAGTTTCAAGTTATTCACCTCGTTTGACTTCAAATTGGCTGGAAAGACTCAAACCCTAATTTCAGACTTGGCCAAATTCATGTTAAAGCTTGCAGACAGGAACGTCCCCAGAAAGTAGACCATCAGAAAAGAGACAGACAGAGAGAGAGAGACCAAAAACCAAAGCCAAAATGACCAGAATGGAGCAAAAATTAGGGGTCCCCATCTTGAATGGGGCGATGTGTGAAAAAGGTCACAACAAGACCCTGTGTCTTCTGTAAGTGATACATCTTCAATGTCACCCAGAACGCATTCCATCCTTTAGCAAGCTCCATATTCCTTTCGCTGGGACATCATCAAGTCGGGAGGACTCCATAGCGAGAATCAGATATTATATCGATCTCCCTTCTTGTCACTAAGACCAACTTCATTCGCCGAGACATCTTGTAGAATTCCTCTTCCTTCGGCGAACTCTTCATTTCGGGGAGACTCCTGGCGAGACCTTTCATTGATGGCGAGACCTCACGGCGAACTCCTCCACTCTCCCCGAGCTACTCCGTCAACGCGACATTATGCCCTCGCTAAGACGTCATGGCGAAACTACTTTCTTTGGCCGAGACCAGCTTCATTGGCCGAGACATCTATATGTTGGCAAGACATTCTGGCAAAGGCACCAACCTTTGCACTGAGGATTTTCAAAAACTGGCAGGGGCGGGGCCAAGACAAAACCGAAACCGGGACCGGGGGGAGAAAGGGGTGAAAGCGGAGACAGATGAATCCCAGCGGAACCGGGATCAAGACCAAATCCATACCTGAAACTTTCTTCAAGTTTCAGGTTTGGATTTCAACCTGATCCTGCCTCTGACAAAGGCAAGGAAGAGAGGAAAAGAGACGAGGAAGAAGAGGAAGGAAAAAAACCACCCCACGGTGAAACGCAAGGTTAAAGAAGAGAACGAGACGCATACAAGCACGGAATTGGAACCGGAACCGAAACAAAAAAGGAAACTGAAACTTTGGAAAAGTTCCAATGCTTGGTTTTGGTCCGACTCCGCCTCCGGCAGAAACAGAAAAAGAAAGGGGCCCGACAAAGAAAGAAACAGCGAAACTGGGGTCGGAACCAGATAAGAAACAGGAACAGAGAGTTTGGAAAAATTCCAAGTTCGGATCCCGACCCGGTTCCGCCCCCGACAGAACAAAGAAAAAGGCAAAAAAGAAAGCAAAACAAAAAAGGAAAAACATAAAAAGAGCAAAAACCCACCCTTAAACCGAAGACCTGCACGCTGGGCTCAACCCTTTTGGGAGCCACATTTAATCCATGTGCTGAATGTAAAACATCACTTTCCCCTGCATCTGCACAAGAAGCAAAAAAGTTAGAAAGAATGTGATCCTGATGCAAGTGTTCCTTCATTTGGTCTTCGAGAACCCCCGAAAGCATGGGTTACCCTGCCTGATTGAGCCCATAGGTGAAAAATGGGTAACAAATACATTGGGTGTTATTAAAGACTTGAGTCTTACCCTTCATGCTTGTCCTAATTTTTCAGTTCCTCAGGACATATGTGTCATAGATCTTCCACCTTTCTTTTCTTTGTGCCTCTCAAGAGACTTTACGGCTAAGATAGGTGGTTATGTTTCAGCTGACTGGTCATATATGTTGTTTAGAACCAGATATGGAACCAAAGTCACTATTAAATCTGAAAAATTGGCTAAAGACCACATTGAGCCATATAACCCAAGTCCTATCAACGCTGTTCCTATTGCTGCAGACAAAAATTGTGTCGTTTTTTCTAACAGTGAACTAGCTGCTGCTCAAGAGCTTCAATCAGAAGCCGTTCCTGATGTGCTTCTACATGAGTGGGCGACTGAAAACGTGTGGGACAGTCCTGTAGATCTTATTCAAGATGCTGGTATGGGTAATTATGTGATGCTTGAACTTGATGCAGACATCCCAAACCTTGAAAAGGGTACAAATCAGTTGTTGCAACAGAAAAGTGGACTTTGGGAAATGCTTTTTGATGGTTCCAGAAGCAAGAATGGAGCAGGTGGAGGTGCAATGCTGATTTCTCCATAGGGTGATAAGTATTTTTCAGCCTTTCATTTTACTTTTGCATGTTCTAACAACAGTGTTGAGTATGAGGGACTCATTCAAGGCCTTGAGTGGGCAAGGAAAAGAGGGATTGACTGTTTGAAGGTCTATGGAGACAGTGAACTGATAGTTAATCAGATCAGGGGGCTGAATGTTGCCAGGAATGATGCTTTGAAGTCTTACAGAAACAGAGTATGGAACATAATTGAAGAATTTAATGCTTTTAATATGATTTCTATTCCATGAAATCAGAATAAGCATGCTGACAGACTTGCAGCAATTGGAGCGCAGTTTGATATCCCAGGCGATGTCAAAAAGGACAAAATACAGCAGTATGTCAAGGTGGTTATCAAGCCATCGATTCCTGATAACAACATTCACTGGCAGGTATTTGAAAGTGATGAACAGATTTTAACCTTTCTGCTCCAAGAGGATCAATTTTCTGTAGTAAACCTGGAAAAGATCAAATAGCAGTATGATGATCAAGTGATATAGCTGAAGACAAATAAACTTCCCAAAGGGCTAGTTACCTTAGAATCCATATTCGATTCTGATGACCGGCTTAAGAAGAACAAAGTCGGCATTCAAGTGAAAGAAGATCATTATGAAGAAGTGGAAATCTTTAAAGGTAAGCTTCTCAAATTAGGAAAAATCTATTCAGCTGAGGATAAGAGAGCTTTCATTGTTTTATGCCAAGAATATCATGATGTTTTTGCTTGGCAATATTTTGATTTAAGAGGGTTTCTAATCTTGTTCCGGTTAGAAAAAAGAATGGTGAGATAAGATTATGTGTAGACTTTAGAGACCCTAACAGAGTATCTCTGAAAGATCATTATCCCTTGCCATCTATGGAACAAATTCTTCAAGCTTTTGCTGGATCAGAAAGGTTTTCTCTTCTAGATGGATATTCTGGTTATAACTAGATTCTAGTCAAAGAGGAGGATCAGTATAAAACAACATTTACAACAAAATGGGGCACTATGGCCTACAAGAGAATGCCTTTTGGTTTATCTAATGCCGTGCCACCTGTTGTGACCTTTTCACACATCACCCCATTCAAGATGGGGACCCCTAATTTTTGCTCCATTCTGGTCTTTTTGGCTTTGGTTTTTCTCTCTCTGTGTCTCTTTTCTGATGTCTGCCTTTCAAGGATTGTGTCATTGAGTTTAAACGTGAAATTTGGTCAAGTCTGTAGAATTTGGGTTTTGAACTTTTCTGGTCAATCTGAAGTCAAATGGAGTGAATAAATTGAAAACTGAGATTGACGTTGCTGTCAGTATGCTTCCAGTAGACTCTCAGCTAAATTTCATCAGATTTTGAGTACTTACTATTTTTAGTAAGTGTGTAATTCAGGATTTTTCCTCCAGCATTCTTGGAATTCTGACAATCACACTGCGTCTAGAGCACATCAAGCTGCTCACTGGAAAAATTTGAGCTAAAACAGACCACTTACTATTTTTAGCAGTTTAGCTTCCGAAGCAAATTTTAGGGCCTATATGTAGAATTTTTCAATGCATGTTTGAGGATTCCTTCTAGGTTTCCAGAGACCTTCGCGATGGTGTAACATGCAAAGTGAGATAACAACTTTCAGAATTCAGTCTTCTGAGGCTATTTTTAGGGTTTGCATGTCAAGGTTTTCTTTGCATGTCTGCATATTCTTTATGGGTTTTTCGAGAGCTTCGTAGTGATGTGAAATGCAAACGGAGATAACCACCTATTTGAGAACTTACTATTTTTAGCAGATGCATCCCGACAGCCGCCTCCCAGCACTTCAAAATCCTGGCCAGTCGCAATTCTGCCTTAAGCGAGAACCCATGGTTTGTGCCTTTAGGATTAGTCAGTTTCAACACAGGACCAAAGGGAGTAAAAGTCATAATTTTCAAAAACCGGTGTATCCCACCGCGATCAGCATCTTTCAAGCTATCTGCTGGTAAGTCACTTCGGAAATTGGCTAAAAATAGTAAGTCGACAGTAGGCGTCAGTGTCAACAGGCAAGTCACGTGGTGAGGATCACGTCATTCGAATTTCAAATCAAACGGAGTTGTGGAGGTATCAGAAACAAGCAGTTATTATAAATAGCAAACCACCTTCAGAAATGGGCTAAAAATAGCAGGCCAGCTCAGGATAGCAGTGTGAATAGGCTGGCAGAGCCATGAAGATCTAGTGTTCAAAATTTCAAATCAATCTGAGCTTCTGAGATATGAAAATTAAAAGACTTACTATTTATAGTAAGCTGTGAGCTGACTGGTGAAGATGAGAAAAACGCCTAAGTCTGAGAATATCCTTCACCACCCTTGATATGCGCCAAAGAAGGATGAAGATGCTTGAAAATTTCTAAGGCAAAAGTTTCATCCACCTCCCTAGGTCAAATGCGCCCATCCTCAACTGGAGGTCATGAAAATTTTCTAAGTGTTGTGTTTCATCCTCTTGCCACCTCCAAATGCACCTAGCCTACCTTGATGCCTTGAAAAAATTCTAAGTGTTGGAGATGTCCTCCTGCCTATCAAATATGCGCCATTGCTTGATCAAAATGATAGAAAATATTCTAAGTAAAGTTCCATCCACCTTCATGCTTCAAATGCGCCCACAAGGTAGTGGAGGTCAAGAAAAATATTCTAAGGCATGAGTTATCCTTCTCTCACCCCTAAATGCGCCCTCATGCTACGAAGAGGTTGGTAAAAATTTCTAAGGCAAACTTAAATCCTCCTCAACATGCTAAATGCGCCCAGCTCAAGGTAGTGGAATTTAAAAAATTTCGAAGTATAGAGCTTTATCCTTCTCCATGTCTCAGATGCACCCATTCCTCTCTCCCTCTCAAATGCGCAGCTCACCACTATGCGTAAAGAGGCTCACGAGCCTATGCGCGAGTTTGTGGCGAAATTCAATAAATTGGTGACGCGGATCCCAAATGATGCAAGACCAACAGATCATAACCTGAAGTGCTTCTTCATCAACACTCAACTACCTAAGGTGAGTTTTTACTTGTGTAGGGAAAATCTTGTTAATGTTGAAGCAGCCCAGCAATTGGCTACCAGTCTGGAGGACGACATGATCCTTGCTGGAGAAATCAGGATGGGGACTAATGGAAATAAAAGGATGCAATCCTCAGGATCTTCGGCGTCCAATGTTAGTACCCCCACTCCCAGCTCAAATTTTACAGATCCTATGATCCAAAGGTTGGAAAATGAAGTTTTGTCTCTTAAGAAGCAAGTGTCAAACAACAACAACGGTAACAACTACAAGGACGTCCCTAGGAGGACTTTTCCTAATTATGTTGGCAACAAAAATCAGAATCGTCTCCCAGCACCTCTAGGAAGACTTGCTCTAGAAGCCCCGCCTGCTAACAATGCTGCCGGGTACTATGAGACTGAACAAGATGATTATGCTCAGCCCGAATATCCTGAAGAAGAAAATGCCGACCTCTTCCAAGAAGAAGAAACTGAATCGGCTGGCGACTCCAAGATTAGCTATTTGCAAATGATGGAAGAAGAAGAAGAAGAAGAAGACAACTTGGTGACTGACACTTATGCTGTTTTTACGCAGCATCAACAAAATCAACTTGACAAAGCTCAAGCTGCTGCTGTTCCCGAAGAAGAGAAGCCGCCAGTAACGATCGCCAAAAGAGGATCTCCCCTCCCTTGGCAACCTAAGAAAGCAGCAAATCCACAAGTACACCTCGTTCTCCTTCGTCAACTCCCGTTATTCCTAAAGCTAATCCTCCCGTTCCAAAGACCAGTGTGCCTTTTGTGAAACCAATCAGTGAAATTACGACTTCCAACCTACAAAGTTCTTTCCAGGCTTTTGACATTATTGACCATGCCAAGAAGACCAAGGTTCAAATGTCCGAGGCTGAATACCTCAAAGCCAACCCCGACCAATTTGGCAGGCTTGTCAAGTTCGTAAATGATAAAAAGATTTCCCCAAGTCGGGATACTCCTCTTGACATCCCAGTTACTCCTAAACCCAAAATATCACAGAGTAACCTTGTATCTAATCCTCCAACCGCTTCCGGACGCATTGATCTGTTTTTCATCTCCCTACTTGTAAATGGTTTCAAGCTGAGTAACTGTGTCATAGACTCTGGTGCATCTGACAATGTGATGCCCGCCAAGGTGGCTACTGCGTTAGGCCTTGAAATGACCAAAACCTTCAACTGTTGTTTTTCCATGGAGAATAAACAAGTGCCATTGATCGGTTAGATCAAAGATGCGCAATACGCATTCGCCGCATACCCGGAGAAGAAAATAAAGATGACGGTCCTCGTGGCCGATGTACCAGCTTCTTACAGCATCCTCCTCAGACGCAATTTTTGCAAAGATGTTGGAGGAGAGCTAAGTATGGATATGTCCGAAGCAAGAATACCAGTAAAAGGTGTGATGCAAAAGCTGATTCCTGAAAAAGAATCAAAGTTTTCAATTGTTGAGTCAGATGATCCCAGAGCTCAGATTTTGTTCGAATCATCAGGCGTGGGAACTTACTATCTACAGACAAATGAGGTTGGAGAATCCTCGACTCAAAACGAGTTGGAGAAAGATGATATTTCTTCAACTTCAAATGAGACGTCATCAGGAGATTTGTCCATCTCCGATCATGAATCTTCGTCAGATGATGAAATTTTGGACTTCGACACTGTTCCAGTTGGTGATCCCAACGATGTCTGGTTGCTCGAGTTTGATGGCAGCTGCTCTTCGACCGGCTCTGGAGCAGGAATGGTTTTCATTTCGCCATCAGGAAAGTTTTTCCCTTTCTCCTTCAAGTTGCAGTTTGATAACACTAATAATACTGCCGAGTATGAAGCCCTGTTGTTGGGAATGCAAGTTGCGTTGAAGAAAGGTATAAAAAATCTTCATGCACAAGGTGATGCTGAGCTGATAGTATGTCAAGTAAGAAATATCTATCAAACAAAAAATGAGAGACTCAGGCATTATCGTAATCTAGTATGGGATTCCATTGAGGAATTCGAAGCTTTTGATATCTCTGTTGTCCCCAGAGAATACAATACCAGAGCTGATTCCCTCGCAATCTCTGCCACGCTCTTGGTGCCACACAAAGACTTTCATGGTTCTACTTACACCATAGAGTTGGTTTTCCGCCCAAGTGTACCTGACAATTCAGAGAACTGGCAGATTTTCAATGACGACCATCAAATTATCACCTTTCTTGAGAAAGCAAAGAATTTTGATGAGTTGTATTTTGAGGGCAGCGATTCTCCGCTTCAAGAATCCGTGTCCAATATAGATCCTGTTACAGGCGAGGAATATCTGCAACTCAAAGGGAATAAGATCCCTAAAGGATTGGTATCCTTGGAAAAGCTTTTTGATAAGCATGATCGCCACGTGAAGAAGCAACTCTCAGATTCCGACTCATCTAATGAAGTAGAACAAATAAATTTAGGAACTGAAGCCAATCCTAAGATGGTCAACATTGGAAAATGTTGCATGACCAAAGAAAGAAGACAGTTTGCTCAGCTACTGCAGGAGTACATTGACGTCTTGGCATATTCATATGACGATCTAAAATCATTTCGGCCTAAGGAAGTGCAACATGACATTCCTCTCAAGGTTGGAGCTTTTCCTTACAAACAAAAGTAGAGGCAGTACAATCCCAAGATCTCTGGAACGATTTTGGCGGAAGTTCAAAAGATGTTGAACGCACCGATAATATTCCCTATCCATCATTCGATGTGGATAGCCAATATCATCCCCGTTCATAAGAAGAATGGTGAAATCCGCATTTGTGTAGATTTCAGAAATCTAAATCAATTGTCTCTCAAAGACAATTATCCACTTCCAGTGATGGATCAAGTTCTACAAAATGTAACTGGATTCGAGATGCTCTCCATGCTAGACGGATTTTCCGGTTATAATAAATTGAAGTTAATTCAAGCGACCAACACAAAACCGCTTTCACAACGCCATGGGGAACCTTTGCGTATCGCAGGATGCCGTTTGGTTTGATCAACGCTGGCGCTACATTCCAATGTGCCATGGATCTTGCTTTCCGTGACGTGATGGGCAAGTTCATTGTGGTGTACCTTGACGATCTTACAGTTTTCTCTAAGCAACGTCATGAGCATTTCTACCACTTGAGGCAAACTCTAGAGAGATGCCGTCAGCACGGCATTTCCCTCAATCCCAAAAAGTCAACTTTTGGGGTGACAGAAGGTAAACTTCTTGGTCACGTTGTATCTGCTAAAGGAATCAAGATTGACTTGGAAAGAGTCAATGGAATCAAATCCCTCGCTCTGCCATCAAGCAAGAAAGCCGTCCATTCTTTCTTCGGCAAAGTAAACTTCTTAAGGAGGTTTCTCCCAGATTTTGCTGAAAAGACTCGTCACATTGTAAATATGATGAAGGGTAACGCCACTTTTCATTGGACGGCAGAAGGCAACGCAGCGTTCGATGACATCAAGGAGGCCATTGCTCATGTGCCTGTGTTGGTTTTCTCTAACTACACCAAAGATTTTGTTATGTACAGTTATGCTTCCGAGCATACGCTATCAGCAATTTTAGTGCAGGAAAATGATGAGGGTTTTGAATCCCCCATTGCATTCATGAGCTGCCCCCTGAAGAATTACGAATTGAAATATTATTAGATGGAAAAGCACGCTTTTGCAGTTGTAAAAGCCATCAAGCATTTTCGGTTCTACATTCTAGGTAGTGTTGTGACCTTTTTCACACATCGCCCCATTGCAAATGGGGACCCCCTAATTTTGGCTTTGCTTTTCAGTCATTTTTTTGTTGTCTCTCTTTTCTACTGTCTGTCTTTTCGAGATGGGCCCGTTGTTGAACCTTAACGTGAAATTTTGGCTGAGTCTAATCTTTCCGGCCAATTTGAGGTCAAGTGAGGTAAATAAATTGAAAATAAAGACTAACACTATTGTCAGTGTGCTTCTAAAATTTCATCAAATTCTGACAACTTACTATTTTTATTAAGTGTGTAATTCCGGGCATTCCGTCAGCACTTTTGAAGTTTCAATCGTCACACTGCATTCAGAACATGTCAAGTTACTCGCATGCAAAATTTGAGCTAAAACGGGCAACTTGCTATTTTTAGCAATTCAGCTTCCGGAGCAAATTTCAGGGCTTAGATGAAGAGTTTTTCAACGCATGTCTGGATATTCCTTCTGGGTTTTTCGTGACCTTCGCGATGGTGTGACATGCAAAGCGAGATAACGACTTTCAAAATTCAGCCTTCCGAGGCTATTTTTAGGGTTTGCATGTCAGCGTTTTCTTTGCATGTCGGCATATTCTTTATGGGTTTTTCGAGAGCTTCACGATGATATGACATGAAAAGCGAGATGGTCACTCAGTAAGGAACTTGCTATTTTTAGCAGATGCATCCCGACAGTCGCCTCCCAACACTTCAGAATCACGAGCTGATCACAATGCAATAGAAACGAGAACAAACGGAGATTGTTTGATATGCATGCAAGATGAATTAGGGTTTCCAGCTTCGGGACCCAAAAAGAGGGGTAAAAAGTCAGAATTTTCGAAAACCGGTGTAAACCACCGCGATCAGCATCTTTCAAGGAGTCTGCTGGTAAAATTTGAAGACAAACGGAGCACTTACTATTTATAGTAAGTCATTTTGGAAACAGGCTAAAAATAGCAAATCAGCCGCATGCGCCAGCGTCAACAGGCAAGTCAGGTGGTGAGGAGCGCGTTATTCGAATTTCAGGTCAAACGGAGTTGTGGAAGTCTCAGAAGCAAGCAGTTACTATAAATAGTAAGCCACCTCTAGAAACATGCCAAAAATAGCAGGTCAGCATGAAGCGTCAATATGAACATGTCAAGTAGCTGATGAAGATCCCATGGCGCGAATTTCAAGACAAACGGAGTTGCAGAGAACAGAAAATCAGGCACTTATTATTTTTAGCAGGCTTGGACAGGGGAATTAGGGTTTCCTAAATTCAAGGGCAGGACAAGACAATCAGGCAGAAGCAGCGTCCAGTCACGATCAATACCCTTCAGGCAATCGACACGCAAAATTTGAAGACATTCTGAGCAATTGCTATTTTTAGTAAGCTGCTAAAAATAGCAGGTGCACGCAGATATCAGGGTCCAACAGCTCAACCACATCTTGAGATTCGAAACAAAGCAAAATCCAGCCTTTTTGGAGCTTGAAATTAGCTTGAAGTGCAAAGTTGAAAACTTTCTAAAAATAGAAAATTAGGGTTAGCGTAATCAAGTTGCCCTAAATCAGGCAAAGAGCATAAAATTCACTGAAATTGATAAATTTTCAAGTCCAGCCAGTGAAGAACGCCTTTAAAAGTTGAAGATGAGGCAGGAAATTTAGTAAGGCATTGAAAATGGAAGCTCACAGGATGATATGCGCCCTCAAGCTGGCAAGAGCCTTGAAAACTTTCTAATTCTGGAAAAATGGAAGCTCACAGGTCAAAATGCGCCCTTAGCTTGCAAAAGGATGAAAATTTTACTTAGGCATTAAAACTTGATGCTCACCCATGAAAATGCGCCCTTGAGGAAAGAATGAGGGTGAAAATCTTCTAAGTGTTAGAAACTTGAAGTTGCCTACTCCAAATGCGCCCTTGAGGTTAAAGCTTGATGAAATTTTCTCTAAGTTATCAAAATTTGAAGCTCAAGCCCCAAAATGCGCCTAAACTTGCATGTGGAGCTTCAAAATTTTCTAAGTATCAAAAATTGGAAGTAGGGGGTCCTAAATGCGCCCTAGCTTGAGAAGGTGGTTTGAATTTTTTTCTAAGTCTGGAAAGTCGAAAGCTCCATGGTGAAGTGCGCCCTTGAACTTGAAGTTGGAATAAAAATTCACTAGGTGTTGAAAATTAAAAGCATGAGGGGCTAAATGCGCCCAGCTCAAGAGAGGAGATGGAAAAAGTTTCTAAGTGTCAAAGTTGAAAGTTGCCCCTGCCAAATGCGCCCAGGAGCTAAGGAGGCCAAGTGCTGAAAAGTTTAAGTATGAAAAATGAGCACACCCTCCAAAATGCGCCCTTGAAGAGGATGGAAGCAAGTAAAATTTTCTAAGTCTTGGAAAGTGGAAGGTGACCCTAGTAAATGCACCTAAGTTAGAAGCATGGGGAAAAAAAAATTTCTAAGGCACCAAAACTTGAAGGAGGCACCCCTTAATGCGCCTTGACTCATGAGAGGCTCCATGAAATTTGCCTAAGTGTGGAAAATTAAAAGCAGAGGGCCTCAAATGCGCCTCACCTTGCATAAAAATTTGAAAAAGTTTCTAACTCTGTGAAATTTGAAGTTCATCCCTCCATTTGCGCCCAAGGAGAAGAGAAGGTGATTGAAAATTTTCTAAGGCATTTAAGCTTGAAGTTGGACACCTTAAATGCGCCCTTGCCAAATGGAAGTCGGGTAAAATTTCTAAGTGTTACAAATTGAAAGTAGCCCCTCTCATTTGCGCCCCAGCTTCAAGGAAGAGATGGAAAATTTTCTAAGTGGTTGAA
This sequence comes from Sequoia sempervirens, assembly GCA_007258455.2. Taxonomy (NCBI): domain Eukaryota; kingdom Viridiplantae; phylum Streptophyta; class Pinopsida; order Cupressales; family Cupressaceae; genus Sequoia; species Sequoia sempervirens. The sequence goes on from VDFB02224873.1 coordinate 126,943, forward strand.
AATGAAAGTATAGGGGGTGAAATGCGCCCCACCTTGCCAAGGTAGTATGCTAGCTAAAAGTGTTCTAAGTGTTGCAAAATTGGGAGAAGACCCCTCCATATGCGCCTGGAAAGAGAAGAAGAACTTGAAAATTTTTCTAAGTGTTTTAAATTTGAAGTGCACCCTTTAAAATGCGCCCAACAAAGGAGGGAAGTCCTTGAAATTTTCTAAGTTATGAAAACTAGAAGCTTGCCTAGCCATATGCGCCCTCAAGGTATTAGAAGGCAAGTGGAAATTCCAAGGCGTGATGCATGCAAAGTGAAAGATTCCAAGGCGTTGAGCTAGGAAATATGCTAAGTATGGAAAAATTTGAACCTCAACCCCTTGACTACGCCTTTGACTTGTGGAAAGATAAAAATATTCTAAGTATGTGAAACTTGAAGTGTGACCCTCTATTTGCGCCTAGACTTGAAGGGATAAAGTTTTCTGAGGCAAGAAGGAATTGGCTGTGAAATATGCCAGAAGGTGCCAGCTTCATGAAATTGTTAAAATTTTCAAGGCCGAGCAAGGAAAATTTGCCCAGAGATGAAGAATGAGGATAAATTTGATTGAGAAATATTTTTCTAAGGTTTGAAAATTCAAAAATTAAATGTACCCCTTCATTTGGATACACATGAATTCGATGCTTTCTGGGGGAAATTTTCTTCTGGGTATTGGACGTCTGCGATGAGGAATGGATTTCAAAGTCTTCCACAGCTTGCCAGGAATTCTGAGGTGAAGATTTTTGATGGGCACCAGGTTGATGAATTTCCTAAGGAAAATTTGAGAAATTTTCTAAGGCAAGGAAAAATGTGTTAAAAATGCCTTGGCGGATGAATTTGAAAATGATCGCCTAGATGATTTTTGATCAAGTTCCTGATGAAAACATTTTGCTCGAGCTAGGGTTGGATGAAATGTCAGCCGGAAAAGTGAGGAAGATGTGGTTAACACTTTCGAAAGATGATATGTCCTTGAGGATGATGAAATTTGGCTAAGGCATGAAGAATTGTGAAGAAGGCAAAAGTTGGCTAGAGAAAACAATGAACGCTTGGAAGTTAGAGCGTGAAAATCCTAGTGAGTTAGTTGAATTTATATTATGAAGTGTTCTAATGCTCTTCTCCTTGCTTGTTTTGCAGGAGAAACGTCGAGACCAAGCGGTGATGACTTAAGTGATGAAGAAAATAATCCAAGATGACATTTCAACCTTGAAGAAAAGTTGTGAAAAATGGCTAAGTGTTGAGACCTAGTGACAGAGAAGGAATGTTTTCAAAAATCAAGATGGAGAAAAGATTTGAAGCTTCAGCAAAGTTGAAGAACAACGTCAAGAAGAAGATCAGGAGCAGTGTGAACGCGTTTCCAAACAAGAATATTTTGGAAGGTGGACATTAATGGCTCATTTATTGCCCCATTCTCCATTGTGGCAGTTTTTAGGGTGAATCTTGTTTAGGGCTGAGGTGGCACAATCTGGGCCATCCAGCCGATTGTAATCTGAGCCGTCCGTTGGACTTGGCCATCTATAAAAGGGGGAGTCCCCCTCATTTGTAACTCATTAGAGGTAGAAGTTGAATCAGAGTAGAATTAGAGTAGAGGGACAACTTAGAAGTAGCTTAGTATAGATTGATAGTGTAGTTTGAAGAAGAGGGAAAGTTTTCCCTTTGAAAACTTTGTAAGAAATTGTTGTGAACACTCTCTCAATAAAAGAGTTTTTCATTGATGGTGAATCTCGTCTTTGTTGTGAGTAGCTAGCAAGGTTTCTTTGTCCTTCCGATTCAAATGGTAGCGTAAAATAGTTCAAAGTAGTATAATTTTCATTCCATGCAAGTAGATAGTAGTTGTGGAATGTGGTCTTCAACTTGAGCAAACTTCGTCTATCCATACCACTAGTGTGTTCGTTGACGGTGAATGCGCCTTGTGTGGTCAACTGGAATATCATGTACTTAACTTCGATCATGATTTGTGTGTCTATATGCGTCGTTGTGATGGTATTTTCATGCTAAGTTGTGATCTGAACACCTTGAGCTACTCCTTTGAAGATTGCACCGGTTCTGTGGAGGTTGTCCGAAGCGAGGCAAAGCAGAGCCTGGTTGAAGCTTGTGAGAATTGATCACCATGTCCCACGCCTTAGAATAGATTTAGACTTTCTAAACCTTACACCATTTCAATTCTGTACTTTCTGGTTAGAATAGGAAACCCGCGCTTCATAGACAAATCTTTCGAGCATTTGAATTCCTTTCTCCGCTGCCGAACAATTCCGTAAGTCCCCTTGAAATACCAGCAAATCACTTCGAGCCAACTGAGACTATTCGCATTGAGAGAACCTTGGAGTTGAACACATGAACTTTCTTGCAATCTTAGCATGCAGAATACTTTGATCAAGAGAGAATAGGGTAGCCGTTGGCGACTTTATTCTGCGTTGGTGCGGTCACGAAAAACACATCAACAGGTAGTCATGTGAAAGTTCTCGTCCCAGATTCGACTGTCAAGTCTATCCTCACACAACAGGAATTTGGAACAAAAAGAGGCAACTAGATTGCCAAGATTCAGGAATATGATATGGAGATAAAACCTACTAAGCTGATACGTGGACGTGGTCTTTGTCAGCTTATTGCAGAAAATAATCCAGATGAAGAAATTCCAGGGGATGAGGAAGTCTCAGACGAAGAGGAGGTTGATCCCAGTACACTTCCAATGGTACTACTTGTTAGCACCACTGATGAATGGTATTCCAACATCGCTCACTTCTTGACATACGGAGAATGTCCCAATCACTTAACTCCAAAAGAAAAAAGGACCATCAAGCTGAAGTCAGCTAGTTTTGTCTTGTGGGACAGCGGCTTGTATAAGCGTGCAATGGACGGGACATTTCTCAGATGTGTTGATAAAGAACAACAACAAAAGTTGCTGAAATCTTACCATGATTTGGCATGTGGTGGACATTTCTCAGTGCCAGTAACCACTCACAAAATCCTGAGAGCGAAGTATTACTGGCCCACACTTTTTCAGGACACGTACTCTTGGGTGCGTAAGTGTGAATTGTGCCAACAGTTTGTCGGCCGTCCCAAGTTGGCATCTTTGCCATTAAAACCTGTTGTGATTGATGAACCTTTCCAGCAATGGGGCATTGATTTCATAGGTGCAGTTAATCCTTCATCAAGTGTTGGACATATCTACGTTTTGACGGCTACTGACTATTTCACCAAATGGGTGGAAGCAATACCTACAAAGCGTGCTACTTCAGAGGTAGTGTGCAATTTCTTAAAAGAAAATATTATTTCCAGGTTCGGTGTGCCGAACAAGATTGTTGCGGACAATGCTTCTGCTTTCTCATCAAGTGAGATCACGGAGTTTTGTTTCGAACACGGTATAACCTTGTCACATTCTTCTGACTATTACCCACAGGGTAATGGTCAAGCGGAATCTGGTAACTATAATCCGCAAGCTGGTGGATGAGAATCAACGTTTGTGGCACAAGGCTTTGTTTGATGCTTTGTGGGCAGACAGAATAACTCCGAAGCGAGCAATTGGCATGTCTCCTTTTCAACTCTTGTACGGGTTGAATGCCGAGATTCCTATAACCTTGGAACTACCAGCCCTCAAGTTGGCTAAGGCCATTGAGGATGAGACGTTTGACAATTCTGTTGATAAGAGCATCATGTATCTCTCCGAATTGGAAGAGAATTGGGTTCAAGTGGCTGACCGCATTGCGGAACACCAGGACCAAGTGAAGAAGTTGTTTGAAAAAAAAGATAAGTCTCGAGAATTTCAAGTTGGTGACCTCGTTCTCCTGTGGGACAAACGAAGAGAACCAAAAGGTATGCACGGGAAATTTGACTCACTATGGACAGGACCTTTCCAAATACATCAATTGCATGGTGAAAACAGTTTCTTGTTAGCATACGGAGATGGAACGCCATTTGCCCTTCCTCATAGTGGGCAACATCTCAAGCACTTTACACAGTAAAGAAGTTGGCGTTGGTATGTAGATACTTTTTATTTTTTAAGTCCTTTTGAATCTTTACATTTTTTGTTTCTGTCGTCGTCGTCGCCTGACTCCAAGCCCAATGGATGGATAAAGGCACTTGAATTCTGGAATTCTTCTCCCTTCGTTCTTTTCAAAAGAACAACCGAAGGAAGATCCCCAACAGGAGCCAGCTGTTATCACGGAATCTAGCAGCGCTCATTCCACGGATAACCCCCCTACGAAACTTGTCCGTTTCCTAGGATTCGTGAAGTTCAAGTATGCATAACGAAGTGATTTTCAAGCCACCTCAAAATGCGTTCCTAAGTCTCGAATAGTCAATTCGATCATTCCCCCATGTTCACCTCGCGGAGACCTTAGAAACGAGATCCTTCGCGAAGTTTTACTGTTCGTACTTAGTGAATTACGAAAAATGCAGTGGCACTAAAAAAGTGCGCTCCTGCCTATTGTGACCTTTTCACACATCGCCCCATCGTTGATGGGGACCCCCAGTTGCCTGCTAGTTTTTAGGGTTTTGCCTCCTTGCAACGGTTACGTGAGATCACTTTGCTAAGAGTTTCAAGTCAGTTTGCCGAGAGTTGCCCGAGCCAAGTCAGTAATTCATGCTTGAATCAGTGCGTAGACGTCATGGAAGCGCTCAGAAGGCCCAGGAAACGAAGATCGCCTGTGAATTTGGCCAATTCTGACACTTCCTATTTTTTAGGGAAATCTTGCTTTTTCGATTTTTCATTTTTTAACATTTTTGGGCCAAGCGGGGTTCCCTATTTTTTAGGGTTGCTTTTTCTATTTTTGGAAAGTTTCTATTTTTGGAAAGTTTCTATATTTAGAAAGGTCCCGAGTTCCAAAAACGCACTCAGAAGTTCCAAAAACTTGATAGAACTCTCAGAAAATCAAAGAGAAAATTTGGAAAATTATTGAAAAATCTGGAAAAAACAGTCAAAAAGCATGAAAATCAGACCCAAAAACATTGAAATCTGGAAAAATCAGCTCAAAACCAGTCGGATCTGAGGTTAAAAGTCACAGAAAATCAATTCAAAGAAGATGAAATTCATGAGAAATTTGTTCAAGTCTGAAATTCGCCATGAGAAAGGTCCTTGAAAGGTGAGAAGGAAAGATGAAGGAAAGTCTGGAAGTTCATGAAGTTCACCCAGCAGCAAGGAGGGATGTCCAAGACTAAGGCAAAGTCCGCCATGCTTATCCTAAGATCCTCCAAAGTCCGCCATGCTCAAAGAAGGATGTCCAAAAGAGTTGTGAAGTCTGCCATCCACCCAAGGTGCACATGCCAAAGGATGTTGAAGTCCGCCATCTTGAAGGATGCTCATCCTAGACACATTCAAAGTCCGCCATCCACAAGAAAGGAAGTGCAAAAAGGTTTTAAAGTCTGCCCTCAACATCCTAAGAAGCTTCAAAGTCCGCCTAGCCTTGTGATGGGATGTCTAAACACTTAGGAAGTCCGCCATGCTTGTGGAAGATGCCTTGGAAAGTCCGCCTAGGCATGTAGAAGAAGGAAAAATCAAAATTTTTACTAAGTATTGATGCCTACCAAGGGGAATTTCGAAATTTTTGCTAAGAGTGAAAGCCTAAAGAGGTGGAGAATCATTTTCAAAGGGATAAAATGTTGAGACAAATACTAAGAAGCTTTGAAGTCCGCCCTAGAAAAGAGGGACATCCAAGATGCTTGTCCAAAAGACTTATGAAGACCGCCATACACTTGGAAGAGGCTAGCAAGGTGTCAAAGGAGTCCGCCATACTTGTCCAAGGTGCTAAAGAGGTCCGCCTAGGCACATGAAGGGATAAAATAATGATTTTTGCTAAGTGTTAGTGCCTAGTCCAAGGAAAAATTCGAATATTTGCCTAAGTATAGAGGCTAAAGGATGGAAAAATTGAGATTTTTGGCTAAGTATCATGATGTTTTTGAGAAGCTAAGTGCTAAGTTTGAAAGGACAAATGCTAAAGAAGATTAGGATATGGCAAGAAATAAAACGAAGTATGCCTAACACAAAGGTGGAAAAGAAATTAAATTTGCCTAAGTGTGGGTATCTAGAGAAAATATTGAGAAATTGACAACTTTGGCCGAGGAAAAATGCACGAGGCAAAGAGAAAGGAAGGATCGCCCTTGGCCAGAAGGAAGAAGAATTTGTCAAGTGTCAAAGAAATTCGCCCGACGAAGACATCCAGACAAGGATTTTGCCTAGAAAAATTCGACTGAGCAAGAGAAAATTTGACTTTGGCAGAGGAAAATAGGCTCAGTGTAAAGGAAAATTTTGCCTCGGCAAAGAAAAATAAGGATCTGGCAATAAAATTTTCGACGGAATGGCTTAAATTTTGACTTGGCTAGACGAAATTGAGGATAAAATTGGAAAATACACTCTTAGCCAAGAAAACGAAGAGAAAATCAAAATAGCCATGGGTCCAAAACGAACGGGTTGGAATAAATTAAAATATTTTTAATATTTTAATAATTTATTTTCAACTACTGGGAAATTTAAAATGCCTTGGACAAAATCAAATTTGCTAGACAAGAATTGGAAGAAAATAAAGTACGCCAGGCAGAGATGAAGTCCGACGGGCAAAATTAAATTCGCCATGAATTTAATTAAATATTTAAATGTTTTCTTTTAAAAAAATTCGAAAAATCAAAGATAAACATTAAGTGAAAAAATCGAATTTTTGAAGATCAGTAAGATTTACTTGGATAAGCTCGAGACTGATTCTTTTCGAAAAATAAAGGAAACTTGCCTGTTTGAATAAATGAAAACAAATCGAGATCGAGAAAGAATATGGCAGTTGCTAAAACGAATTCAATTCTTCAGCATTATAATGAGTTTCAGCAACTCATTTTTTCACACACAGCTGAAGAGAAATTTAATCTTTCTCGAAATTATTAGGCGATTGATTGATCAATAAGCAAAGTCGAATTTTCCAGAAGGTGAAATAGTGTTATGCTGAAGAATTTTTGCAGGAAAAGAGAAGAGATTTATTGAAGGCTGAAATTCTTCTGTGAAAAGGGGCGCACTTCTTCTTTTAAAAATCAGATTTTTAAATCTGATTTGCAGCCAATAGTTCTTCGCTGAGGTTTGATGTTCCGTCAAGTTGATTTGCTATCTCTTTTCTGTCCTTTCATCTTGACGAAGTTCTGACGAAATTCTTAACTTCATCCAAATTATTTTCAGCTTGCTTTTTCACAACAATTCAATTATTTAACCAGCTGAAAGTAAATTTTCGAATCCAAGGCGCGAGATTTAATTATTTAAAAAAGTCTTTGTATTAATGTTAATTTTATGACTGCAGGTTGACGACCACGGCAGGCGAACCATCAAAGAAGCTGAAAATGAAGTTTGCCAGCAAGGGAGCTCAGCGAGAGACCAAAGTCATTTCAAAATGGAAGAATGTCGTGGACACCGATCTCGAGCATGTAGACATTGACGAGTTCAAGAAAAGAGTGTATGGGCAAAAAGGACTTCCCACACCAATAGCCAGACGGATAGTCAGAAACGGGATATTTCAGGCAGCTAGATTCCCACCGGCAATGGATTGTGCGGAATTAATGGTGGAATGTGCTCTCCACTATGACGCTCAGAAGAGACAGATCATCGCACCTGATGGAAGAATCTTGGCACACTTAGGTGAAGTGGCAATCCAGGAGACCTTCGGCATCCCGGAACATTCGCGGACGGTCTATAAGACCAAGGAAGAAGCCAAAAGATTATATGATAGCCAACCAGATTTGTGCACCACAACAGTTAACAAGGCATGGTTAGACAAGCCTAAGCCTTCAATCAAGAAGTTGCCCAAGAGACCTCGTCGGACAGATTTCAAGGAAGATTTTGGGGATATCATACTGATGCTGAATAGAATAGCTGGTAACCCGCAAGGCGCCTTTTTTGAGAGCTGGATGTACTATTTCATGGACGAGATCACTTCTGGTGTCAAAATGTTCAATTGGTCACGGATGATAAGTGACAACCTTCATGAGCAATTGATCAACCTCGAAGAGACTAAGTCTTTTCATATGAGTTCGTATGTTGTATACCTGTTGGCCAGATCATACAAGTATCCAGGATTGATTTGCAAGGGCAAAATTGGCAACGGGGAGAACAAACTCAGGCCTTACGACTGTTACCCACAACTCCAATTGAAGGAGAAGACTCACTTCAGGAGGGTGCATGATGCCTTCCTAATGCATATTACCAGAAAGCTTCAAGGAGGAGTGCATCAGAGGCTGAGCCACAAGGCGAAAAGTCTTATCAGTAAATACGGGTCTTGGTTCATCCAGTTCCCTAAGTTCACATATGTCAGGATCCAGGGATTTACTGGAAATCCCTATAAATTGCCCATCTATCCGACAAATCGGATGATCTTGCTCGAGGTCTTGAGACAATTAGAAGAATACCAGAATATCCAGAGGCCAACCAAGAAGGCATCTGTCACATTCCCGTTTTTCATCGGGAACATGTTGGAATATTGTCCATCAGCACAGGCAGCTGAGAGTGCAAGGTTGGAGATCCAATGGTATCCTTTCACGACCTACAAGTCCAGGGTCAACTATGACCCACATCATAACATTCGGACAGTGGAAGGGAGAAAGTACAAACATTGGATGGAACTGGAAGATTTCTGGGCAAATGCTGCCGATGAGTATGAAGTCAGACGGAAAATGTGGTCCAGGATGCCACTAGATTTCATGAGGGAAATTGAGTTTTGCCGGGTGCCTGATCAGTTACAAGATGATGGGAACCATATCCAACCATGCTTTGAGGAAAGCCGACCTCTTCCTCCATTGAAATGGTCAGAACCTGAGCACGCAGACTTGGCAACCTTAATGAGGCCAGTGACTAAATACTCTCAGTGGTGGGTTGACTACCATGCCCAAGAATTGAGACATAGAGGAATCACGCTCACATATGATCTACTGAGCGAGTCAGAGTCATATTCTTCTAATGCTGGTGCATCCCATCAGGACTTGGTCAGGATCGGGGAGAAAAGGAAGGAAATAGTCCCAAGTACAGAGCCTGCTTCCAAGAGGCATAAGGGAGAACCTTCTCGGTCAGCAGCATCCCGAAATATTGACGAGTTGGTGGCTACTATAGACGAGTCCTTGGTAGAAATGCTTGAACCTCCTGCAATTCAAGAGGAAAATATTGAACCTATTCAACTAGATGATGAAGAGCCTCCATCACCTACGGGCACGGAAATCTTAGGTTCAGACAATGATATAGAAGCCCGGAATAACGACTTCGAGGAGGGAATGATTTCCGCTCTCAGGGAAGTTATGGATGTTCCGAATGAAGAAGAGGTTCAGGTAGAGGATGGAGTTGAGCAGTCAACCATTCTAGACTGGCTGTTAGAGAGAATGAAGATCCAGGTACCTGCAGAAGCTCAATAAGATGAGGATGATACTGCTGATTTCTTGGCAAGGATAGAGCAAGTTGCAATCAAGAAGCCTGCTAAGAAATTCTCCACCATTCAAAGGAACGAGACAGGCAGCCGTTCCATACATATTGCGGTACCCACAGTAGACAAGCCACAGGACGAGATTACGCCTCAGGAATATGCCATAACTACTGTTGACCTTGGCCCAACCTCGAAAGGCCAAGAAGTTGAGGAGTTAGATAATTCCGTCTCGACCATCAAAGCGAGACTGGAAAAGGAAGTGGCTAAGAAGAAAGAGTATAAGAAGGAGGTCGAACGTCTTAAGGAATACATACAGCATTTGACCCAACCACTTGATTAGGGTAATGCGATTGTTCCTCCCCTCCTCAATTCATCACACGAGATGACCAAGGCAGTTGAGCACGAAATGGTAACGGCCAGAGAGGCTCAGAACTGGATGGCAAGCGAAAGTACGGATGTAGCCTTGTTCATGGAGAAGCTAGCACTTGCTTATGGACGAACTTCTTCATTTCTTTCCAGACTGATGGATATGGCAAAGGCATGGGAAGGTATTCCGGATATGCAGGAAAGGCTTATTCCAAGCCTTAGAATCTTGAAGGGCACTCCAAGAGAGGAGTTGGTTGATAAAAGGGTGATTGTTGCAGGGGCAGCATATGATTTCAATCACTGGTTTTGGGCAGTGACTATACAAGAAGAAGTCTTGGAGAAGGCAAAAGTAGATGGGCTTGGAATTGAAGAATAGGTCAGGAAAATCCAGGAGAAGATTTACATGACAACTACAGAAGTGTTCGACCGTGAAATCATCCGGGAGAACGACATGCAGTTGGAGAGATTGAAGCATAAAGTTCAAGAGACTTTCTTCTCGACCAATGGACCATTTCTGAGACAAGACTTTGCAAGAGTGGCAAGATTCTCATCCATTCGAAAGGATTTTGAGAAGCAGGAGGCAGATTGGGAAAGTACTTTTGCCAAATGTGCTGAGAAGTTGGACGGACTTGAATTCCGGATCAGCATGCTGCCACCCGTCACAATGGAGGAGGTCATCGCTGTAGTGTCCAGATTCATCGAACACAATGCTGCTCTGAAGGATAAGGACGCCTCTCCTAGATAATAGCTGGAACTGCCGCTTTACTGATTGATTTCTAGTTGATAACTCTTGTTGTTTTGGGCAACCCTAATTAGGGTTTGGTTGTAATAATCTTGGCCGTTAATCTTGTTTTAATCTCGGCCCTTCATTTCATTTTTGAAGCTCTATATAAACTCATGCTCTCTCACTTTCATTTGTGTGGAGACAGCATATGAGATTGTTGCACTGAGACTATTTTGAATAATAAAAGCTCTTGAGCATGATTTGCCTTGAATAACTTCTTATTGTCAAATAGTAAGCGAGGTTGCATATCTTCTTCTGCCATAGATTAAAGTTAGAGTTAGATTAAGTAGAATTTGCTTTGAAAGTTGGTTAATTGAATGAGAGATTGATCGTATTGATTCAATGGTGAAGTGTAGCTCATACTTTCTTCGAATGGATGATTTGCATTCGATGCGTAAAGTTAGCCTGAGCTCTTAATTGTGGAAACTTAACTTTAGCCTCATTCGAGGTTTGAAAATTATAATCACAACCCTTGAAGATTGCACCCATTTTGCGTATGTTGTCCTGCAGGAGGCGAAACAAAGTGTGGTTTATTCCCTTCACCAAATCCTTATTGTCTCTTGAGTTCTTAGGCATAGACTAGATTCTCCTAAACCCTATCCTTTTTGCCATTTTTTTTGAGATCCATTGAAAGTCCTGATCGAGAGCCTTTAATGATAAATTCCCTAAGTCCTCAACTTGTGAAGATTTTCTTACGTAAGTCCCCTTGTTTATTACCAGCATATCACAACGGCCATTGAGCTTATCCACACGTCGAGACCCGACTAAAGAAACCTTGGAATCGCCATATGATCTTCTCGCAATCTTAGCATACGCGGTGGTTTTTCAAGAGAGGATAGAGTGTCTTTTGGACATTTTATCTCGTGTGTTAGGTGGATGATAAAAGCATTACACCAACAACGCCGCACGAAGCCAAAATTGGCTAAGTACAAAAGTGCAAAGGCTAAAATTTGGCAGCCCTGCATGCCCGATGAAAATTCAGATGCAATGGGCGCTAAATTTTGGCATGCATTACCTTCTTAAGCCATAAACTTTATGGCTTTGGCACGTTTCTTCATGTTTTCACGTTTTTCGTCAATCGTGCCACTTTTCGTGCCTAAATTTATTGCTCGACTTGAGTTAGGTTTTTAATTTTCCTTTTCACTTAAAATTATCAATTCGCCATTTTCATTGTTTATATTTTATGTTTTTTTCTCTCCTCTTGCTAGGCGAAGTGCTTCTCAAACTGCAAAAAACGTTTTTTGAAGATTTTCGCCATTTATCCTTCAGCAATCTTCGCGTTTCATTTTGGTAAGTCGTTTTTGCTTTGTCTTTTTTTTTCTTCTTTCATTTGTATTTGTTCCAGGATTAACATATGCGTTTGTTCTTATACGCGTTTTTGTTTTTCTTTTCTTTCTTCATTCGCGTTTTCTTTCCCTACGCGTTTCTTCTCTCCATTCGCGTTTTTTGCTTTCACGCGTTGATGGTTACTCTCTCTTTCTTCGCGTGTTTCTCTTCATTCGCATATTACCTTCGCATGTTCTATCCATTTTTAATCTTCACCACGTAATGAATGGCGAGCTTTTATTTCTCACGCATTCTCCATCTTGCCTTTCTTTCTAACGTTTTTGTGTTGATAACCTTCTTGTCGCCTTCTTCATTTGCTTTGTTGCGAGCATTGAAAAGATCTATCACTTGGAAAGAAATTTTCTTTAGCTTTTGAATGCATATATAATGATGATGAATTGTAACCCTATCCAAAGGCAAACAAAATTGTCTTCCAAGCTTCCATGTTACAAACAATTGCATTGCCAAGCACGAGCGCCATTTATACTCACCCTTACATCTGTTTTTCAAAATTTGCCAAAAAATGCTGAAGCGCTGAATTTTAGCGCTATGACATATTGAAACTTGTCAAATTTTTTAACTCTGAAGAAATGTAAGGGCGGTAAATTTAGCGCCCTTGCATCAAAAGTGAATTTCCTGATATGTAAGGGCGCTGAATTTTGGCGCCCTTACACTTTTTCCAAGTTTTCTACAATCCTTTCCAGATGAGCTTCATTTTCGACCAATGCACTCCTGAGCCTTGTTCTTCCGTTTTTTGTGCATCGTTTTGTGTGCCTCGTCATCCGCTCCATGCTTTCCCATCCTCGTTGCTCATTTCGCACTTTCCCATGTTTCCTAACAATTAATGTTTGTTCTGGCTAAACGGATTGCAGTCTCTTTTCAAAGATCGTCAAGTCAGAGTAATCAGAGTTCCAGTTATTTTTAATGACTGCTAGTAAGCCTCCTTCAAAAGCAAAAGGCAAGATGAAGTACAAATATCAAGGTGTTTATCCGCCGACTGTAGTGCTCTCCAAGGTGGAAGAGATAAAAGACACGGAGGTTGGTCATCAGGACTTGGTTGATTTCGCAAAGCAAACAAAGACGAAGCCTCTTCCTGATTCAATGAGAGCAATCGTACACAGCAACCTTCATTTGGTGGCAATGTTCCCTACAGCTGCGCACAATACCGAGTTTGTTCTTCAGGTGGTGTCTCATTACATCAGAGAAAGTAGAAGTGTGACCGATTCCTCCGGGCATGAGATTCTAAGACTCGACCCTGATTTCTTTGATATTGTTTTCAAGGTCCCTCATATGGAGAAATATATTGATATTTCTATATCAAAAGCACATGAGATCTTTGATGCTAATCCCAATAAAGCTAAACAGTTGATAAAGACTCAATGGTTAAAGAAGCCTAGATCATTTGTTTCTAGATGGCCGAAAGGACTCCTGCGAAGTGACTTCAAAGATGACATCAAAGATATGATCACATTTCTAAGCAGAGTGAAAGGCTTGCCGGAATCATCCACTTTTCACGATTGGATGTATGAATACATCAGGATCATAAGAAGGCAGAAGGTGCATATTGACTGGGGAAAACAAATCAGTGATGAAATACACGAGCAGTTGATCAATGCTCCTTCGATATTGAAGTTCTACATGACTTCTTACCTGGTGTACGTGGCGGCTGTAATGAGAAAATTCCCAGGTCTATCTATGAAAGGGAATCGGATGATGGTGCCTGTGTACAGATATTTCTATCAATTGGAGCTGAAGGAAAGCTTTCACCACTTCAAACGGGTCACTGATGCTTTCTTTGCGCCTTTGCTTTTCAATTTTGATCCAGCTCTTGAAAGGAGAAGAGTATTTGATGAGGCTTATAAGGTGGTAAGTAAAGTTGGATGTATATTTCTTCAATTCCCAATGTTTACTTACTTGAGAGTAGGCTGCTACACTGGTTGTCCCTACATGCTACCACGTTATCCTTCGGATAAGTGGGTTCTCATGGAAATATGCAGACAGTTGATGTCAAGGCAAAAGAACGAAGAAGCAACCACAAGCGCGGATTTAAGTTCCCAATCGACCATCTACGATATACTATCCAAAACTCACAAAAGCTAAGTCCGGTTATGCTGAAATGCAAATCATGACCATCAAGACCTATAGGTATAGATTTGATTTCGATTACCGAGATGTCAGAAAAAAGTTGCAAAAGGGTCACCAACACAGGTACCATTTTGAGGACATTTGGGAAGATTGCAGAGATGAAGAAGCCATTCACAGAATGGACTATTGCAGATTGACTGTTCAACAAATCAGACATCTTGGTATTGCTGACCTACCAGAGGATTTTTAAGATCCAGGTGATATCATGAATGCTGTCTATGATGAGCAAGAAATTGCTAAAAGGTCGTTGCCTACAATACAATGGTCTAAGAAAGAAGTTACCAGCATGAGAGAAAGGTTGAGGCCAATCCAAGCCAATACTGCAGAATGGCTGCATAAACACGGTTATGAAATGAAAAGTTTCAGAACAGACTCAGAAGGAGAGGAATCCGAAGCAGAAGCTCGCCAACAGCAAGAACTCCGCAACAAAAATAAATCAACGGCCATTCCCACTTCTTCACGAAGAGGTCCTAGGATCAAGTTCACTGTTGGCAAGAAAGATACTCAGTCTATCCCAGAGACAGTGATCACGGAATCTAATCCATCTCGCTCTAAAGGTAAAAAGCCTATTCTAGAGGAGGTAGATTCATGAAGAAGAAACTTCAAGGACTAATCTGGGCTAAAGATGAAGATTCGCCAGAAGCGCACTCGATGTAGAAGAGGTTTCTGAAAGCGGGCAAGAGTCTGATGAAGATTCTGAAGAAGGATCTGAAGGTGATTTTGAAGGTGAACCAGAATCGGAGAGACAAGAGGGTGATCAACAGGAAACCGGGCATGATCAAGAAAGAATTACTTCTCCTCCTGAGAATTTAATTAGTGAAATTCCCAACATCATCATCGCCATGGACTCTTCAAATATTCCCTCATACCCTCCAGATTCAAGAAACCTCCCACCTCCCCGCTTCCCTCGTCACCTATTCCTACCACATGCATTCCCTCGGGCTGAGATATTCTATCCCTCGCAGCATCAACCCAGCCTTGATACTCCTTCAAAGGACAAGCATCCATATCGTTGATATATATCGGGTTAAGCTTCTCCATCGTCCATTCCTAGCTTGTCTTCGCCAACGTATGATATCACTTCTGAAAATGAATTCAATCGCTTCATGAATGAGTCAATGCGTGATCAGCTCAATGTGTCAACTATAGGAGCGATGATGACAGACACTTCTCCAATTGTCACGATACCTATGGTAAGTTCAGATGTGACAATAACTTCAGAAGTAGCAATGGCGACTGAATTGACAGTAAATCCAGAAGTTCACACTTCTTTTCTTCCTCCTTGGCTAATATCTCAAGTGTCGAAGCGTAAAAGGCAAATGATTTCTCCGGAGGAGCTCGACCTCGAAGAGATAGTTCTTCCAAAAGCCAAAGGGAAGAAAAAAGCAAAGGTATACTCAAGGCTCAACGTTGATAAGTTTGGCCACAAGTATGCTGAAATTGGCATACCACCAAGTGAAGAAGGTGATGTCAATATGGAAGACTACACGGTAACAAAGGTCCAGCTTGGCAAGGTTACCAATGAAAGTGCAAAAGCCGATGCGCAAGTCACTTTGGATATCTTGGTTGGAAGGCTGGATAAGGTAGAGCAAGCTCGTAACATGTACAAATAGAGGGCAGAGCATTATGCCACTATTGTAAAGAGACTTGCAGGTTCTCCAAGTAATGCACAACCGCTAACAGTGGTAAATATTGAAGACCCAGCTGTCAAGAAAGTTGAGAAGTTCGCCTCCAAAGACAGGGTGTTATATGATTTTATTGAGAAGATCATTGAACATGGATCTCAGATTATATTGGCTGCGGACGAGAAAACTACCTTGTTGGCCAAGCTCACCACAGAGCTTGATAAAGAGAAAAGTGTACTTTCCCAGGAGCGCAGAGACATGGAAAAATGCCTGTTGTCATGGTCGGAAATGAAACAGGTAAAGCTCAGTAAATTGGTGGAGGTTGGGGTAATTCCTGACAAAGAAAAGTTCGTTGAGGTAAAAGAATCCTTGAAACACAGAATTCAAGTGGTTCAATCTCTCACAAAAGATCTTCACCAAGTACAAGAAGATGTCGGCGGGCATCGCGCCATTCTTGAAAAAGTTATCAAAGAGTTGCCTGGTCAACTTCTTGAGGAAAATCTGCATTCTCCTCTACCGCTACGTAAATATCCCGTGATCTTCAAGGAAGCCATCATGAATTTGATTGATACCGACTTCCTCGCGAAGCTTCGCTGAACATCATTTGTGATACAAGGCTCACATTGGACAACCTCAAGATGCATCTTGACAGGTGCAAAAAGTTCCACTCATCTGCCATGAGATCGATCACCAGAATTCACACCATTGTGGATTACACCGTTGGTCCAGATGAGAAGTTCGTGCAGGAGACTAGGAGGAAATTTGAAGACTTCCGCGCCCAATGCAAAGAAACATGAAGCAGCCCCCTATTCTCCAGTGTTAGACATTTCCGGTGCATCCCATTATGCATCTTGTAAATATTTCTCGACATTTTCGAATGTCTTTTTGTAAATTGTAATTACACCAAGATCAAAGATGTAATATTTTGAAAACAAATTACACTTTGACTTTGGTCAAAGTTAGGTGAGATCTCCTAAAATCGCTCACCTAACTTTCCTTAATTTTCTCAATCTCTTTCCTAATTTTTCTCATCCCTCTTTCTATATAATGTGAGGGATTTTCATTGTAAATTATCCTTTAGTGTTTTGCAACGAAGTGCTGCCCTTTTTGAAGCAAATTTGTGAAACTTTGCGTTCATGCTTTGTGAATGAAACTCGATTAATAAAGAAGAGGATTGCAAGCCAAACTTTGCGTTGGATTCGATACTTTTGTGAGTTGATCTTATTTTACGGTGGGTGAATTGTTTTAATCTAGCGACTCTAAAGCAAAACCCTTTGTGTTATACTCATTATTTAGATTGCATTTGTATTTCCGCTTATCATTTGGTTAATGACCAAGACTTTCGTGCACCTGCCCATGCCTGCATGCCTTGGGTTGAATGATCTGCCAAGACTTGCGCTTCTGTAATTATTCATACCTCGGATATTCTTGCCCAGCGATCTGGCGCCATTCCTGCTGGGTGTAATCGCCTCGTGCTCTTTGATACTTTTGTTGGATGATCTACAAGACTTTTTGCTTGTAATCGTTCATGCTGTTCGAGGAATTGCTGCGTCTAAGAAGACTTTGTGCTTCTAATGTGACAAACGGTACATCTGCACAGATCCAACATTGATAAAGCTACCTTTTAAGACTCTCAGCCCCTCTGAGCCTTCCCTTTTACTCTTTATCGGTTTATTATTAATCACTTCTGCATCTCTCACGCTGACTCCAGATAGAGGTATTGGTATTACCGCTAGTTGTTAGTTTAAGGTTATCAAGAATAAACTCCCAACTAAGAAGGCTACATTGTAAACATCTTCTCCTCAAAATAGAGAGAGAAGGATGAATGTAACACACCCCCACCAAGTTTCGTGGTACATTTCATCGCCTTCGCTAGCGAAGGCTACCCCTTCGAAGAGGAGAGATTCATATCTCACATAGCTGTGGCTGAAGTCCAAGTTGTGTAATCTATCGAAAAGTTGATTACATAATTTTCACCCAACACAAGGAAGGCGTGTTGTACCCCAAATTAAAATTTTTGCTACACTTAGGCATTTTGCAGAAATGGTCAAAAGTCTTGTTAAAATTGTCAAAAAGGGTCAAAATTGGGAATTTGCATGTCTTGCATGAGGGTCAAAAACTCAATTTTTTCAAAATCTGATGATATGGGTCTGCTCAGAGCGACCAAGTCTACAAAACCCAAATCTCATTTTTTTGGCCCTAAATTTTAGGAAAATTTCTATTTTTAGAAACTTTCTAAAAATAGAACATTTTCCTGGGTTTTTCTGGGTTTCTTTAGAAACGGATGCTAGCAAAATTTTCTAAAAATAGAAAGTTTGGCTTCTAGGGTTGAAACTGATTTTGATTGGTCAAAAATACTTCCTCATTAGACTGGTGCAGTCAGAATCATCAAAAGATCAGTTTTGCCCTAGTGGGTCTTTTATGCTTTTTCAGGAACTCCAAGGCCATTAATGGAGGTTAGTCAGCTGCTAGGTGTCAGATTCAAACATTCAAGCATTGAACAGAAGATGAGAAATGATGAACATGCACGCAAAACAAAGAATGGAAAAGGGGAGCTATGAAAGTTGAAAAAATGCAAAATTTTGGCTAAGTCTGGAAACTTTAGGCGGCCCAGCTTAGCCTAGGCGCCTGGATGCTCATGCATTAGAAAAATTCTCATCTCCAGCAAGTGAGGTAAAGGCAAGCATGTCGAACGAAGGAGGAGAAAGTTGAAAATTGCAAAATAAAAACTAAGTCTGCCAGCCATGGGTGCCCCAGAAGGAGATAGGCGCCCAGTTTTTCAAGCCTCAGATGATGGAATTAGGGTTGCCTCGTCCCGGGACACCTTGTCCAGAATCTTCTCAGCTCTGGAGTGAATCCATCAACGCAGTCATCTAATCAATCAGTCATCCAAAATTCGAGATCAAACGGAGAGGTCTCAACCAAGAAGCAAAATGCAAATCATGAAATCATTAGAAAATATTCTAAGGTTGGAATTCTGGGCGCCCTAAGAGGAGATAGGCACCTAGGGTTTTGAAGCACCAAATCAAGCAATTAGGGTTTCCCAGATCAATCAATCTCTTCAGAATCCAACTAGCTTCACAATGGGTATCTAAGCCAGATCATCAGATTCGTCAGCTGCCGGAAAAATAAGATCTAATGGAGGACACCACATGAGCTTTCAAGTTTCAAGGTGAAAAAAGAGTAAAAAATGACTAAGTCTGGAATTCTGGGCACCCTAGAAGGAGATAGGCCCCCAAGAATTTGAAGGTCTAAAACATCAAATTTGCAGATGCAGCCTCTAGCATGTCTCCTTTAGTTTTGATCAAACTCTCTAACACAATCGTCAATATGCATGCCGAGGTTATCAATCATCAGATATTGCAGACTGATCGAGGGGTAAAAACTGTGTAGAATGTCAAAAGTCAAAAGCTAAGTTGAAAACTCAGAAAATAGACTAACACTGGAGGAGATGGGTGCCCCAGGTAGCCTGGGGCGCCAAGCTTTTGACCCCCAAGATGTAGCTTTCAGGAAATATCATTCCCAAGAGATCCCGTTCAGAATCCTCCGAGCTATCCAGTGAATTTGACAGCCAATCAATCGGGTCAGTCTAGCTCCCGGAATAGGGAATTTATCAGAAGATCAAGGGAAACAAGCAAGAACATGAAGAATATGGAAAAATGGCCGACACTTGTGATCATGGGCACCCCAGGTAGCCAAGGGCGCCCATGATTTTGAAGGACAAGATGGAGTTTTTGTCAAAAGTTGCCTCCAGGACAACTTCGTCAGATTCACTCCAACTCCGCGATGGATCATTCTGCCAATTCACAACATCAATCGAGCTCCTGGAAATCGAGATCAAACCAAGGGTACAATCGAGCTCCTGGAAATCAAGATCAAACCAAGGGTAAAATCAAGCAAAAAATTGAAAATGGTGAAAAAATAGCTAAGTTTGGAGAGGAAAAGCACTCCAGGCTAAGAAGGGCGCCTAAGACTCAATGCCTTAGAATTTTTTTTCAAAGTTTTCATCATTCAGCATTAGAAAATGTCCAAGTTTAATGCACTTGCTCAGGATTGGCTTCAAGAAATTTTAAAGAAAAAAGAAAGTAGATTTTCTCAAATCTCAACTTATTTAGGAGAGCTTTTGTCTTTCATTATTCATTTTTGCAGGTTGGTGTCTAGAGCAAGAAGATTTTCCCTTTTCTCTCAACGAAGATATGAAGACTCAAACGACTTGCTTTTTCGATGTTCTTCGTGGTTCCAAGATCAATGAGCAAGGAGGAATGCTTTTTCAGGCTCCAAACTTATAGGGTGTTGCTTTTTCAAAATAGCCACTCAGCTTTTTCCATTTCTGATAACATGGGTCTCTCTGCTTTTTCATCCTTTCGAACACTGAGAAACTTTTCCCTCTTCTAGAAACTACTTTTTGGCCACTTTTCCAAGAGGAATTTAGCTTTTTCAGTTTTTGAGCATCTGGGTTTCTCCAGAACGTGATTTTCTACAAAACCTAGGTCCCAACTTTTATTTGGAGAACTTGTTTTTTCAAGGTAGATCAACATTCTATTTTCAGCAGCACTCTCCACTTGAAATCAAGAAACAAATCAGCTTTTTCGTGGATATGATCGAGATTTAAAGCAGCAATCATCTAGAAGCTTTCTTCCAGCCTTCTTTCTATTCTTGTCTCAATTCTTATCCACTCTTTGAAGAAGAGAAAGAAAACAAGTTGTAATAGTTGGCATTTCCCTATTTTATGCTTTCATAGGTTTTTAGATGCTTATCTTGTTTTAGTTTTAGAAATAAAACTTGCATGTTGGCAAGTCTATTGGCGTAACAATTAACACCTCTGGAGTGCAAGTTGGTACGGACAACTATGAACACTACGCAATGAGTGCTCTTCAAATTAGGAGGGGAAGCTCCCTCATTGTGCGGACAAAATGCTTGAAAAAGTAAACTAAACTAATTCCTGTCTTTGTCTCAGCTAAAAGAGGCACAAGGTTTGCGAGAAACTTCGAGCGTTGCAGCCAAGGATTTTCTGGTTTCGTAAATCTTAACTACAACTCAAAACTAACTAACTTATACTATCCAATCCCCTCAAGAAATCAGAGCATGAGGAAACGGAGCGGGAATGAGCTTACACGATAAACCGGGTATAGATTCACAACGTGAAGGCAAGGTGGGCTCAACTATTTGCTTGTTTGAATAGGTTTATTATCACACACATCATACGATAAGCTTTTAGTGCAGATTCTAAACATGAAGGCAAGGTGGGCACAACTATTTGCTCAATCTGAATAGGCTTATTAGAAACGCAACACAAAGGATAGCCAACTAGGACAGTAAATTGCAGAGACGAAACACGCATACAATTTACGATCGAACTAGCCACTATATCTAACTAAGATAAGCATTCACCATAATAATTGCATGAAACTTGAGTGGCATAACAATTCATTATCATAATAAATACTCGCGAACAAATAGAGAATAAGCAATATTACAGGCAAGGTGGGCACAACATTATTACTCTCTCGTGCAAAAGTTATTTATAAATAAGCAAAGAGCTCTTATTTATAGACATCGAAAGGTGTAGGGAACCCTAAAATCACCTTGAGTCAACCACAGTCTTGCAATGCATGCAAAATTTTATTGCTAAACCCTAATAAAGCAAACTATACAGTTAATTGGAAAGCTACCATCATTTAACCGGTACATCTAATCTAAATGGACAATGTGCGAGTCTGCACGTCCTTATTGAAAGCAAGTTAACTGGAAAACTACTATCAGTTAACGAAAACCCTAAATGAAACTCCAAGTCTTGCAAAATATCTTTGAGGATAAGATAGACGTGTGAATTCAGCAAAGAGAACTGAAGATGGAAGTCGAGTTCTAATTGCTGCTTGTTGGCGTTTAAATTCGCACCTCTGGAATGCGGATTTGAAAACGGACAGCTATGCACAGATAAACTGCTCTTCAAATTAGGAGGGGAAGCTCCCTCTTGCTGATGGTGTTTGAAAGAAAGTAAAACTAA